>VMDO01000060.1:0-27957 GCA_007922755.1 Pedetes capensis | reverse complement strand
GTGTGGAAAGAGACGATGGAAAAGCTCTGTACAAAATGTCAAAACAAGACCAGGTGCTGACTGTGGATCAGACCATCAACTTCTCTTCTGCAAGTTCAAACTGAAGCTGAAGAAAATTAGAACAAGTACACGAGAGCCATGGTATGACCTTGAGTATATCCCACCTGAGTTCAGAGACCACCTCAAAAATAGGTTTAATGCATTAGACACAAATGATAGACCAGAAGAGTTGTGGCATGACATAAAAGATATCACTCAAGAAGGAAGCAAAAAGTTCTTAAAAAGACAAGAAAAAAAGAAAAGACCAAATTACATGTCAAAAGAGACGCTGGACCTTGCCCCCAAACGTCCAGCAGCTAAAGCAAAAGGAAGGCATGAGGAAGTTAAGGAACTAAACAGAAGATTTCAGAAGGCAGCTCGAAAAGACAGAAACAAATATTATAATAACATGTGCAAGGAGCTGGAGGCAGAAAACCAAAAGGGAAGAACACACTCTGTTTCTCAAGCTTAAGGAAGTGAAGAAAAAATTCAAGCCTCGAGTGGCAGTAGTGAAAGATTCTACAGGGAAAATATTAAATGATGCAGGAAACATCAAAAGAAGATGGGAAAAATACACAGTCATTATACAAGAAAGAATTGGTAGATGACCAACCATTCCAAGAGGTTGCATATGAAGAGGAACCAGTGGTGTTGAAGGACGAAGTGGAAGCTGCCTTGAAAGAACTGGAGAAACACAAGGCTCCAGGAATTGATGGGATACCAATAGAGATGTTTCAACAAACAGATGCAGCACTGGAGGTGTTAACATGTTTATGCCAACAGATTTGGAAAACAGCTACTTGGCCAACTGACTGGAAGAGGTCCATATTTGTGCCTATTCCCAAAAAAGGGGATCCAACTGAATGTGCAAACTATCGGACAATATCATTAATATCACACACCAGCAAAATTCTACTAAAGATCATTCAGAAGCGTGTGCAGCAGTATATAGACAGGGAATTACCGGGAAATCAAGTGGGATTCAGAAGAGAGTGGGGAACCAGGGACATCATTGCTGATGTCAGGTGGATATTAGCTGAAAGCAGAGAATATCAGAAAGATGTCTATCTATGTTTTATTGACTATGCAAAAGCATTTGATTGTGTGGATCATAACAAATTATGGATGACACTTCGGAAAATGGGAATACCAGAACACCTAATTGTGCTCATGAGAAATCTGTACATGAACCAGGAGGCAGTTGTTCGAATAGAACAAGGAAACAAGGAGTGGTTTAAAGTTGAGAAAGGTGTGCGTCAGGGCTGTATACTTTCACCCTATCTCTTCAACTTATATGCTGAGCAAATAATCTGAGAAGCTGGACTTTATGAGGAAGAACGCAGCATGAAGATTGGAGGAAGACTCATTAACAACCTGCTTTATGCAGATGACACAACACTGCTTGCTGAAAGTGAAGAGGATTTAAAACATTTACTGATGAAGATCAAAGATCATAGCCTTCAATATGGGTTACGACTAAACATCAACAAAACAAGAATCCTTACGACTGGGTGAGCACACAACTTCACAATAAATAGGGAAAAGATTGAGGTTGTCCAAGATTTTGCTTTGCTTGGCTCTATAATTAATACCCACAGAAGCAGCAGTCAAGAAATCAAAAGACGCATTGCTCTAGGAAAAGCTGTGGCAAAAGATCATTTTAGAGTATTGAAAAGCAAAGATGTCACATTGAAGACGAAGGTGCGTCTGATTCATGCCATGGTATTTTCAGTGGCATGGCATCATATGGTTGTGAAAGCTGGACATTGAACAAGAGAGACAGAAAAAGAATTGATGCTTTTGAATTGTGGTGCTGGAGACGTCTAGTGAATATACCATGGACTGCCAAAAGAACCAACAAATCTGTCCTAGAAGAGGTGCAACTAGAGTGCTCCTTGGAATCAAGAATGGCCAAACTGCGTCTTACGTATTTCGGACATGTAGTAAGGAGAGATCAATCCCTGGAGAAGCACATCATGTTTGGGAAAGTGGCAGGTCAAGGCAAAAGAGGAAAACCCTCCACCAGATGGATTGACACAGTGTCTGCAACAAGGGGCTTAAAAATAAATAAGATCGTTTGCCTGGCACAGAATTGGCAAGTGTTTTGATCTGCTGTACATAGGGTCGCTATGAGTCGGACTCGACTCGACGGCACCTAACAACAACAACAACAACAACATAATACAAATATGCCATGATTTACTTATCTAATATCCTATTATGATTTAGGCTGTACTCAATCTGAGAATCTCTTGACTTTACTAGAAAAGTTTACTCCACTGAATTATTGTGGTAACTCTTCTCTTCCTGACATCTTTCATGCTTCCTATTTATTATAGTTCTTTGTTTTCTTCCCCCTTTTATCTATTTTTCACCCTTGTGTCTGTCTTTAGTGGAAATTAAGTTTCCTTTATCCCATCCATTTGTTATTTAATAGAGAAGCAAACTATGGACCATGGACCAATTCCAGTTCACTGTGTATTTTTACGTGACCCATAAATTAAGAATGATTGTATTCTATGATAAGAAAAAACTGTATGAAGTTAAAATTTAAGCACTTAAAATGAAGATTTTACTGGAACTAACTATATCCATTTCTTTATGGATACATTCCATGGCTGATTCCATGTTATAATGGCAGGGTGCAATAGTTGGAGTACAGACTGTATGGCCTATAATCTAAAATGTTTACTACTTAGCCTGTTTCAGAAAGTTTGCCAACCCCTACTGGCTTGAAGATGATAAGCCCTCTTTTGTTCTGTTAGTGGTCACCCTTAAAATATTTTTGCCCTTTCATATTTGTCAACCCTTATGCATCTGACAGTTGCCCATATTGTGGGGGTTTATGTGTTGCTGCGATGCTGAAAGCTATGCCAGAGGTTTCAGCTGAGCTTCTAGACTAAGACAGACTAGGGAGAAGAACATGGCTAACCCACTCCTGAAACAATTAGCCACTGAAAAGGCTATGAATAGCAGAGAAACACTGTCAGATATAGTGCTGGAAAATGAGCCCCCCTCAGGTTGGAAGGCACTCAAAAGACAACTGGGGAAGAGATACCTCTTCAAACCAGGGTCTACCTTAATGACGAGAATAGAGTAAAGCCCCAGGGACCACCATCTGCTGATGTGGCATGACTCAAAATGAGAATGAATAACTATAAATATCCATTAATAATTAGAACGTTGAACGCACGTATTATGAATCTAGGAAAATTAGAAATCATCAAAAGGGAAATGGAGCACATAAACATTAACATGGTGGGCATTACTGAGCTAAAATGGACCGACATGAGCCATTGTCAATCAGATAAGCCCAGGAATAACACATTAAAGAGAAATGGGGTTGCACTCATCGTCAAAAATAGACATCTCAAGATTTTTCCTGAAGTACAATGCTGTCAGTGATAGAATAAATAGAATAATATCCATATGCCTACATGGTCTACAATAGTATCCATATGCCTACATGGAAGGCCAGTTAATATAACTATTATTCAAATTTGTGCACCAACCACTAAAGCCACAGATGAAGGAAGATAATAGGGAAGATTTTTACTAGCTCCAGCGATCTGAAATAGATCTAAATGCTATTGAGATGTACTGATAATTATTGGTAATCAGAATGCAAAAGTTGGAAACAAAGAAGCCTTAGTAGTTGGATTGTGGCCTTGGTGATAGAAACAATGCTGGAGATCACATGACAGAATTTTGTCAGGCCAATAACCTTTTCATTGCAAATACATTTTTCACCAACATATAGGATGAATAGACACATGGAAGTCACCAGACGGAACATACAGGAATCAAATTGACTACATTTGTAGAAAGAGACACAATATCAAAAGTCAAAACATGACCAGATCCTGATTGTGGATCAGACCATCATATACAGGTTCAAATTCAAATTGAAGAAAATTAGAACAAATGTATGAGAGCCAAGGTATGACCTTGAGTATATCCCACCTGAGTTCAGGGAACACCTCAAAAACAGATTTCATGCAATAGACACCAATGATCAAAGACCAGATGAGTTGTGGCATGACATCAAAGATGTCATTCATGAGGAAAGCTAAAGGTTATTAAAAAGATGGGGGAAAAAAATCAAGTTACATGTCAAAAGAGGCTCTGAAACTTGCCCTTGAATGTCAAGCAGCTAAAGTAAACAGAAGACATGATGAAGCAGATTTCAAAGGGCAACTCAAGAAGACAAAAATCAAATATTATAATGACATGCGCAGAGTTTGAGTTAGAAAAACAAAAGAGAAGAACATGTTGTTTTTCTCCAGCTTAAGGAATTTGAAAAAAAATTCAAGCCTTGAGTGACAATAGTGAAGGATTCTATAGTAAAAACATTATATGACACAGGAAGTATCATCAGAAGATGAAGGAATACACAGAGTCAATATTCTAAAAAGAATTGGTGGATGCTCAACCATTTCAAGAGGCTGCATCTGATCAGGAAACAATGGTACTGAAGGACAGAGTGGAAGCTGCCTTGAAGGAATTGGCAAAACACAAGGCTCCTGGAATTGATGGAATACCAATAGAGATGTTTCAATGAACAGATGCAGTACTGGAGGTGCTAACTTGTTTATGCCAAGAGACTTAGAAAACACCTACCTGGCCAAATGACTGGAAGAGATCCATATTTGTGCCTATTCCCAAGCTAGGGGATCCAACCCAATGTGGAAATTATCGATTGATATCATTAATATAACACACATGTAAAATTTTGCTAAAGATTATTCAAAAGCAACTATAGAAGTACATATATAAGGAACTGCCAGAAAATCAAGCTGGATTCAGAAGAGGGTGTGAAACCAGGGATACCATTGCTGCTGTCAGATGGATATTAGTTGAAAGCAGAGAATACCACAAAGATGTCTACCCAAGTTTTATTGACTATGCAAAGACATTTGACTGTGTGGATCACAATAAATTATGGATGACACTGTGAAGTATGGGAATACCAGAGCACTTAATTGTATTTGTGAGGAATCTGTCCATGGACCAGGAGGCAGCCAATCAAACCAAATGAGGAAATACTGCTCGGTTTAAGGTCAAGAGATGTGTGTGTCAGGGTTGTATCCTTTCACTGTACCCCTTCAATCTCTATGTTGAGCAAATTATCCAAGAAGTTGGCCTTTTATGAAGAAGAGTGTGGCAACATGATTGGAAGAAGATTCATTAAAAACCTCCATTATGTAGATGACATATACAGATGACCAATCTGATTGCTGAAAGTAAAGAGGATTTGAAACATTTACTGATGAAGATCAAGGAACACAGCTTTCACTATGAATTGTGCCTCCACATCCAGAAAACAAAAATCCTTACAACTGGGTCTGTATACAGCTTCATGATAAATGGAGAAAACACTGAGGTTGTCCAAGATTTTGCTTTACTTAGTTTTGCAAACACCCATGGAAGCAGTAGTCAAGAAATCAAAGGACACACTGCACTGGGAAAAGCTGTTGCAAAAGACCTCTTTAAAGTGCTAAAAAGTAAAGATGTCACATTGAAGATGAAGGTGCACCTGATTCGTGCCATGGTATTTTCAGTCACATCATATCATTGTGAAAGTTGGACAGTGAATAAGGGAGACAGGGAAAGCACTGATGCTTTTGAATGATAGTGCTGGATATGAATGTTGAATATACCACGAACCACAAAAAGAACCAACAGATCTGTACTAGAAGAAGTACAACCAAAGTGCTCCTTGGAAGTTAGGATGGCTAGACTGCTTTTTACATATTTTGGATATGCTGTTGTTGTTGTTGTTGTTGTTGTTGTTGTTGTTAGGTGCCATCAAGTCATGTCCGACTCATAGCGACCCTCATAGAGTTTTCAATGGCAGATTGTTTTGGGATTGCCTTGGAGTGGGTTGCCACGTCCTTCTCCCATTTTTGCGGTACTGGGAATCGAACTCAGGACCTCAGAGACTGCAGAGCAGCGCTCTACCAACTGAGCTAAATCCCACCCCAGGATATGTTGTTAGGAGGGACCAATCCCTAGAGAAGGATGTCATGTTTGGGAGAGGAGCAGGACAACGAAAAAGAGGAAGACCCTCACCTATATGGATTGACACAGTGTCTGAACAATGGGCTTAGAGATAAAAAAGATCATGTGCCTGGCATAGAATCGAGGAGTGTTTTTTTCTGTTGTACATAGGGTCGTTATGAGTCAAAAGCGACTCGACAGCATCTAATGACTTTTTTTTTTTGCGGTAGTAGGGGTTGAACCCAGGCCTCGGGCTTGCATGCTATGCAAGTGCTGGACCACTGAGCTGCAGCCCCAGCCTTTTTTTTTTTTTTTTTTTTACTCTTTGAGACAGGGTCTCGCTAAGTTATGCAGACTTCCTCTGGTCTCAAACTTGCGATCCTCCTGGCTCCACCTCCCAAGCCGCTGGGATTACAGGTGTGCGCCACCATGCCTGGCCCTAACAACAAATTTTTGTCAAACATATTTAAACATACATCTCCATCAACAGAATGAAATTTATAATCTTCCCCAAAGAAAAAAATATACTCTCAATTCTACCACTGTTCAAGGAGGACACAGAAGCAAAATTTTACTAAAGATCATTCAAAAGCTACTGCAGCAGTATATACACAGGGAATTACCAGAAAATCAAGCGGGATTCAGAAGAGAGTGGGGAACAAGAGACATCATTGCTGATGTCAGGTGGATATTAGCCAAAAGTGGAGAGTATCAGAAAGATGCCTATCTATGTTTTATTGACTATGCAAAGGCATTTGACTGTGTGGGTCATAATAGACTATGGATAACACTTCAGAAAATGGGAATACCAGAGCACCTAATTGTACTCATGAAAAATCTGCATGTGAATCAGGAGGCAGATGTTCGAACAGAACAAGGAAACACTACCTGGTTTAAAGTTGAGAAAGGTGTTACATCAGGGCTGTATACTTTCACCATATCTCTTCAATTTATATGCTGAGCAAATATTCCAAGAAGCTGGGCTTTATGAGGAAGAACGTGGCATCAGGATTGGAGGAAGACCCATTAACAACCTGCGTTATTCAGATGACACAACACTGCTTGCTGAAAGTGAAGAGGATTTAAAACATTTACCGATGAAGATCAAAGATCATAGTCTTCAATATGGATTGCGACTAAACACCAACAAAACAAAAATCCTTACAACTGGGTCAGTATGCAACTTCACAATAAATGGGGAAAAGACTGAGGTTGTCCAAGATTTTGCTTTGCTTGGCTCTATAATCAACATCCATGGAAGCAGCAGTCAAGAAATCAAATGATGCATTGCTCTAGGAAAAGCTGTGGCAAAAGATCTCTTAAGAGTATTGAAAAGTGCAGACGTCACATTGAAGACGAAGGTGCGTCTGACTCTTGCCATGGTATTTTCAGTCCCATCATATGACTGTGAAAGCTGGACACTGAACAAGGGAGACAGGAAAATAACTGATGCTTTTGAATTGATGCTGAGATGTCTATTGAATGTACCATGGACTGTCAAAAGAACCAACAGATCTGTCCTAGAGAAAGTCCAACCAGAGTGCCCCTTGGAAGCAAGAATGGCCAGACTGCATGTTACATATTTCAAACATGTAGTCAGGAGAGATCAATCCCTGGAGAAAGATATCATGTTTGGTAGAGTGGCAGGTCAACGCAAAAAGGAAAACTCTCCACCAGATGGACTGACACAGTGTCTGCAACAATGGGCTTAAACATAAATAAGATTGTGTGTCTGGCACAGAATTGGGAAGTGTTTTGATCTGCTGTACATAGGGTCAGTATGAGTAGGACTCAAAGTGGTGGCACCTAACAACAACAACATTGCCCTTCTTATAAGATTTGTAGAAATCATTCAATTGCTCCCAAAACTGCTGCTGCTGCTGCTGCTGTTGTTGTTATTATAGCACATTTCTTAAGCTTCACAGAAATGTTTTTAATTATTGAGACTTGACCCTAAGTTTGCTGGCTATTTTGTCTATCATTGTTTTTTATAGCTTTTGTCTTTCTATTAGCTGTCAACTTAGAAGATTTCTTTCAAGAAATACTTGAGTCTTTGTATACCTGGAATGTATTTTAGTTCTTAATTTTGGAGGCTATTTTGGCTAAAAACAGAATTTGAAGTTCCAAATAATCTTCCTATCAGAATTTCAAAGCTACTTTTCCACAATCTTCTATCATTTCCTATGGCTAGTAAGAACTCTGATATCAATCACATTAGTGTAGATAACCTATTTTTTTTCCTCTGGAAGCTTTCATGATTTTCTCTCTTAAGTGCTGCACTGCACTCTCTGAGGACCTGGGTTAGATACCCAAAATTGCAAAATGGGAGGACTTGGCAATTCACTCCTGAAGCAATCTCGAAAACAATCAGCCATTGAAAACCCTATGAGGGTTGCTATGAGTTGGACCTGACTTGATGGCACCTAACAACAAAAGCTCTTTCCTTGGTTTTATAGAATTTCACCAGTATAAATCTAGGTGTGGAAACTTTTTCATTAATTGTACTTAGCAGTTGGTAAACTCCTCCAATATGTGAGTCTTTCATCAGTATTGGGAAGATTCCTTCCATTATTTAAGAATATATATATATATATATACATATATATATATATATATATTTTATCCTCTTCATGTTGTTATCTTTTTTGTCTGGAACTTCTACTAGACAGATGTGAAAACTTGTGGATAGTTCTCATACATTGCATCGTTTATGAAATTTAATTTGATATTATGTTCAAGGAAAACCTCTTGCTTGATGATCCAACTCACTAATTTGATCTTCAGCTATGTCTGTTGTACTAAATGATTTTATTCATGATTTCTTTCATACCAGCCATTTTTATAATAGTAAAACTATAATAATAGTATAACTATATAACAGTAAAACTATTATAAAAATCATGTTTACTGATTGCTTACTATGCATCTGGTACTATTCTAAGCATTAGTCATCAATTTAATTAATTCTCATGACAACTTTATGAATTAGATAACATTATTTTCCCTATTTCATACATGAGGCACACTGAGACCCAAATAACTACTAATTGGTAGAACTAGCTTTCAAACACAGGTGGCCTGGCCCCAAAGGTAATGTTTTAAGTCATTATAAACTATACACTAAATAGCCTCTCTGCAATATACACTTTAATATTTCTAAAGATATTAATTATATATAATTTAATTATTCCATGGAGAATGATATACTACTCAGAGATTAGCCTTCCCTTTTTTTTTAGTACTAGCCTCTTTAGACATGTAGTCAGGGGGACCAATCCCTGAGAAGAACATCATGTTTGGGAGAGTGGTGGGTCAATGAAAAAAAGGAAAATACTTAACTAGATGGATTGACACAGTGGCTCCAACAATGGGCTTAAACATAAAAAAGACTTAGCGCATGGCACAGTGTCAGGTAGCATTTCATTCTGTTGTATATAGGGTCGATATGAGGCAGACCACACTCGGTGCCACCTAACAACAAAAACAACAGAGTCTCTTTAAAGCTGTACATTTTCCTCAAATGTTTATTTATTTTGCACTGCTTTCATATTTGTAAAGAATGTTCTAGACTGAACAATGCTGACAAGTAGAACATATTTCTTTACTCCAAGTGAGAATACCTTCCTCTTAGGGAAAGGGAGTGATAGCAATAGCCCTGAGGCTTTGCGGTAACGCTTTTGTCATATTCTGTGTGTGTTCCAGAAATTCCAGAATGGAAGGCAAAATGGCTGCATTGCTTAGCCCCTTTGATTCTTCTTGAGATGTAATGAGGGATGGGCTTTAGCTTAGTTTGTAGAGTGCAGCTCTGTGCACTCTGAGGTCATGGGTCCAATCCCCAGCACCACAAAAATGGGAGAAGGACCTGGCAGTCCACTCCTGAAATAATCCTAAAAAAATCAACCCTTAAATAGCAGAGAAGCACTGACATAGTGCAGGGCATGGAACAGAACTGGGGAGTGTTTCATTCTGTTGTTCATAGGGTTGCAATGAGTCAGACGTGAGAACAGCTCCTAACAACAACAATAAGATATGATTCCTCCCCTGGAGGATTTGGCTTCTTATGTTCCTTTTTTTACATCATCAATGTTTTTCAATCTTTTTTACTTAAATGTTTCTCTTTTTTCCTCACAAAAATCACAGGAACATCTTGCAAGTTTTTTTTCCTCCTGTTTCACTGTCATCAATGCATATTTTATCCACATTTAAAGCAACGATCAGATTTCTTTAACCTTTCTGACAGCCTTAAAGCACACATTTTTATGACACTTATTTCATACTTTCATGAGCTAATTAATGATGCCACAACTTATAAAAATTAAAATTAGTCCACATAACTTGTCTTTTTCACGCTTTTCCATTGCAAGACATTCAGTCTTTAATCTGAATTTCTTAGGAAAGGGCTGGGTGTCTCACAGGTTTATATAAAGACAGAATCTGTGGATACTGGCATAGCTCCAATGTCACTCTCTTCCTTCTAAAGCCCCATTTACCATATTAGCATTGCCTTTTCAAAGCAGATGTAAGGAATTCTAAGCATTCTCTATTGTTCAACCCCATTCCATAATTTTAGAACTTAGTTTTCTTTGATATACATTCCCTTTAATCAAGTTGAACAGTTGGCTAGAAAAAAACTACTTACTTGAATGTATTTTTAACATGATGCATTCTTTCTCAATAAAAAATAAGCTTATTCATGCTTTTTTCTCTTTTTTTCTTTTTCGTCTAGATGGCATATAGTTAAGGGAATCACAAAAACATCTGTACTACTCACATAGTGTTCTACAACCAATCCTCAAAGATAGGTAAAAATTTATCCCATGCCTACATCTTCATTAATTCAATATGGTGTCTACTATGGCACTACGAACATGACACTAGAGGCAAAAAGTAATGTGGAAGAGATAGATAACTATTTCTTTTGATACTATTTTCAATTCTTAGAAGAGCATGTGGATACAACCAAAGAAACGCTACTCAAAGGCCTCCTTTAAAGGAGAAGGAAGGATAATATACATAGATGCACACTTTATGTAAAAACATTGTATTTTACAGAGCGTGTACTTGTGTATTAAAAATGGCAGTTATACAAATAAGTTCAGAAGTTAATTAACAGGTATAGTTCTCAGAATATCAACTGATATCAGGGTGCTAAATGCTATATGGTCGGTTAGGGAAGCTCACACTATCTTCGCGAAAGTCACATTGCAAATTAGGTGATGTTCTCTATATGCTTCTTCTAACATGATTAATTTCCATGAAAGCTCTGGCTTTTAAAAACACTGAGTGGAGTCAGACAATTAATTTTAGGACCTTTCTTCTGCAAGAATCCTGTTGTAGTGTGCTTGTGTCATTAGGTTTCAAACTTGTCTGTGCTGAAAATATAAGACAGAAATCAATAGTATAAAATATGAGCAAGCAATTAAATATTCTAAAGCAAACAACTCTAAATATAACTAGAAATTTTACAAAATGGGGCAGAATTGATAAAAATACTCTTACTGCAAATTCCACTATACTATACAAAGAGATTATCATATTTACCTGCAAATCATACAAACTTTTACTTGACCCTGTTGTTGTTGTTAGGTGTCATCAAATAAGGTCTAAGAGCCAAGTACATGACTGTTTTTATGTTTAAACCCACTGTTGGAGACACTGTGTCAATCCATCTAGTTGAGGGTCTTCCTTTTTCTCGTTGATTCAACACTCTCCTACATATGACAGCCTTCTCCAGGCATTGGTTCCTCTTGAAAACACATCCAAAATACAAAAGATGCAGACTAGTCATCCTTACTTCCAAAGAGCATGCTGGTTGTACTTCTTCTAGGACAGATCTGTTGGTCCTTTTGGTATACTCATCTCTAGCACCGTAATTCAAAAGCATCAATTCTTCTGTCTCCCTAATTCAATGTCCAGCTTTCACACATCTGAAAATACCATGGCATGAGTCAGGCACACCTTCATCTTCCATGTGACATCGTCACTTTTCAAGATTTTAAAGAAATCTTTTGCAACAGCTTTTCCCAATGCAATGCACTCTTGACTTAACCGCTTCTTCCATTAAGTGTTGATCCTAGAACTAAGTGAAGCAAAATCTTGAACTACCTCAATCTTTTCTTCATTTATCATGAAGTTGCTTACTGACTCAATTATAAGGATTTTTGTTTTCTGGATGTGGAGGTGCAATCCATACTGAAGCCTGTGTTCTTTGACGTTCATCAGTGAATGTTTCAAATTCTCTTCACTTTCAGCAAGCAGAGTTGTGTCATCTGCATAATGCAGGCTATTAATGAGTCTTCCTCCAATCTTGATGCCACGTTCTTCTTCATAAAGTTCAGCTTCTTGGATTATTTGCTCAGCATAACGATTGAAGAGATATGGTGAAAGGATACAGCCCTGAGACACTTTTCTTGACTTTAAACCTGGCAGCATTTCCTTGTTCTGTTCGAATGACTGCTTCCTGATCCATGTAGAGATTCCTCATGAGTAGAATTAAGTGCTCTGGTATTCCCATTCTTCCCATGTTATCCATAATTTATTATGATCCACGTAGTCAAATGCCTTTGCATAGTCAATAAAACAAAGATAGACCTCTTCTGTTCAGCAGACTGAGGACACAGATATTCATTGATGGTTTTTGATTGTTAAGATGGAGCTTCTTGGGTGTGATTATAACTTTGGAATTGAGACTAACGTGGGACCAAAACTTATCTTTCATACCTTGGGATCTGTCATTTGATCAATTTTCTAGATAATCTACCATCTGAGGTATCCATACCTATTGCAAAACCAATCCTTAAACTAAGTCGGTCTAGCTGTGTACACTGAGTGGACCTATGTGATCATAGGTCCTCACCACAACTAGCATGTGGGAGGCACAAATGATTACATACCCTTCCTCAATGGGTCCACATTCCAATTCTCAGAATTCTGGATATTTTAGGTTATGTGGCAAAAGGCAACTGAGGTTGCTAAGCAGCTGAATTTAAGACTGGGAGATAATCCTACATTATTCTAGTGGGCCCAAAGTAATCAAAAGAGCCTTTAAAAGTGGGAGAGGCAAAAGATGCCTCAGTATTAAAATGATATGATCTAAGAAAGATTCAACTAGACATTGCTGCCTTTGAAGATGAAGGGGCCACAAGCCAAGGAATGTGAATGTCCACCACAAGTTTGAAAAATCATGAAAATAGATCCTACAGAGAGCTTGCAGAAAGGCACCAGTCCTGTCAATATGTGGATTTCAGCCCAATGGGACCCACACAGACTTCTCACCTCCAAAACTGTAATATAAATTTGTGTCATTTAAGCTGCTTTAGAGACAGAAAAAGAATTGATGCTTTTGAACTGTGGTGCTGGAGACGTCTATTGAATATACCATGGACTGCCAAAAGAACCAACAGATCTGTCCCAGAAGAAGTACAACCAGAGTGCTCCTTGGAAGCAAAAATGGCCAAACTGCATCTTACATATTTCAGACATGTAGTCAGGAGAGAACAATCCCTGGAGAAAGACATCATGTTTGGAAGAGTGGCAGGTCAACGCAAAAGAGGAAAACCCTCCACCAGATGGATTGACACAGTGTCTGCAACAATGGGCTTAAACATAAATAAGATGATTTGCCTGGCACAGAATCGGCAAGTGTTTCGATCTGCTGTACATAGGGTAGCTATGAGTTGGACTCAACTCGATGGCACCTAACAACAACAACCACCTATGGTGTAAGCAGGAAGACAGAACTAATACAGAGCATAGTCAGTGCACACATCTTAGGTTCTAATACCATTACTCAAAAAGAAGGTACTATGGCTCCTTGTAGAAATGCTAAGTCTAAGGCAGGGAAAAATACAAGATGAACCTGGAAAATCTTGTACTGTCAGAAAAGATGGAGTATGTCAAAAGAACATGAGAGTCAACTCTCAAGAATTCATAAGAAGCTGGGCATGGTGACATATGCCTATAATCCCAGCAACTTGGGAGGCAGTAGCAGGAGGATCGCAAGTTCGAGACCAGAGGCAGTTTACGTAACTTAGCAAGACCCTGTCTCAAAAAGTAAAAAAATGGGCTGAGGGTGCAGCTTAGTGGTCTAGCACTTACAAAGCATGCAAGCATGAGGCCCTGGGTTCAACCCCAGTACTGCCAAAAAAAAAAAAAAAAAAAAAAAAAAACCACCAAAGAATTCACAAGAACTATTCTTCAAGAATTTCCTAATAACCAAAGCTGGAAGAATTTCAACAACAAACTAATGATAATATCAAATTATAACCCAAAGAATAAAATAAATATTGATGAGTCCATATTGGCATCATTAAATAACTGAACAAATAAATAAGTGTGGAAAAGGGATAAATCTTTACAGAATAGTAAATAATACACATAGATACTCCCCACTCCAGAAAGTGGAGCTTAATTCCTCACAGTCCTCATGTATGAGCTGTTATTAGTATGGTGTGGTAGAAGAGAATACTGTAGGCACCACCTTACCCAGTGTTTAAGAGTAACATCACTAATGACAGATCATCTGGATATCATGAACCCCTATTATATGAGAAGGGCACTTCACCTTTGTAGCACCTTCCCCTAAAACCCACAAACCCATCTAATCATACAAAAACACCAAACTCAACTTGAGGAAAGTTCTACAAAATATCCAACTAGTGGTCTTCAAAAGTACCATGTAAAACAAAGCCAGACTGTCACAAAATGAAGGAAGAACAAAGAGACATAATAACTAAAAGCAATGTGGTTTCCTCAATGGGATCCTAGGACAGAAAAAGGACATAAGTGGAAAAATTGGTAAAATTAAATGTTTAGTTAATAACACTTTATCTATATTAATCTTTTGTTTTGACAAATGTACCACTGCTATGTAAGATGTTAACATTAGGGAAAACTGAGTGAGGAAAATAGGGATATCCTTTATATTATATTTTCACGTTTTCAGTAAAATTATTCCATATTAAAAGTTTATTTCAGAACATTTATTTGTTGATGCAAAATTCTGGTCAACTAAAAAACATATAAATAGTGACCATTTGCCATTTTAAAATCAAGACCTAAATATTTTTACTTGAAATTCACTTACGATGCCAGATTACTTTATTTAAATAGCTAAAGATTATCAGTAACGACATTTCTAAGATACAGTTTTGACACTACTTTCATTGCGAAATAACATTTTTAATTCTTGGCTACATAATATGTCTCTGCCTGGTGTTCATTACACAACGTTGTAAGACTCAGAAATATCTGGCTTCAAGCACAAGGAAAATGTTTTCTGTTAGATTTATTAGAGTAAGAAATAAAGGGGGGATATGTCATAACTTTTTTAAAAATATTGACGTACATAATAAATAACGCAGCTCACTCAGTCTGGGTACTTAGTGTCACAATGATGCCTTTCTCTTTAAAAATACCATCACAATTTACAGATATTTTACTTAGCCACAAGAGAAAGGACAACCAAAGGCACTGGTGTCAAATTATCTTTTGAAATTAAGGTTAGAAAATAGCAATGCATATTGAGTCTTTCTCTCATATCTTTTTACTATTACTGCAAAGTGTCATGTTGAAGCTGGCTCAAAACTGATCACGGTAAGATTTATTGTATTTGTGCCTTACCAGTAAGCACAAAGCAGACTAAAAATGCTAAAGCTTGCCCCCAAGTAATTCTTTTAATGCATCCTCCTAAAATCACTGTTACAAAAGCATACCTCTTAGATAATTTTAGTATGCAATTACCAATTTTGGCAAAGGAATTCCTTAATTTTCAGCAGACCTAAGGGTACTGAAAGTCCTAGAGGCAAAACATGCTTCCTACCTTACATGTGGGATGCCTTACCTGAAGCAATGTAAATCTGACTAGGTATTAGCAATGGTATACATTAATAGGATACGCAATTTGGGTAACATATTTTATTAACTTTAATAGGTGACTGATTGAATAACCTTAAAGCCCAGAGCCATTTCTTCCAGCCACAGAAACTGTCATCTTCCACACAACTCAGAGATCGTGCTCTGTTTAGAAGTTAACACATTTGAAACAAAAGCTTCAGTTCAGTCACTGAGATCTCAATACCATCCCATAAATATAGTTAGTTCTTAATGTGATCCTAGAATATGTAATCTTGTTATACTGCCTGGCATATAATTTAACTGAATTAAACTCTTTCTTCCCAAAGATATTTCTTCACCACCCTCACTCTCCACAAAAATAATGCATCAAAACTCATCTCAGTCAAGCAACTCTGGCAACTGAAAAAAAATCAACAATTAAAAGAACTTAGAATTGCTAAAATGAAATGACCTGTTATACTGCCAAAAATAAGCAGAGATATGTGTGTGTGTTCTAAGCAACAAAACTAAAATATATTTAATATGCTCTACTACATTTGATAGTTTTCATAAAAATCTTGATTCATGATCAGCATTTAATAAAATTTACTGAATAAGTGAATCAATTAATGGGTACTTTACAGCTTGGTGAAATGGGAGAATGCAAGCTATGTCAGGATGATTGTTATAATTAAGAGTAACATAGAAGTCTAGATCTAAACAATCTGGGTTTAGGTCTCTCACATAAAATGAAGTCTGGCCCTAAAGCTGGTTTAGAAGCCAGGGTCTCACATTCTACTTGTCATCTTCTTAGTGTCTGAAGACCTCCCTCTTGGACCCATAAGGTTATAGAAAGCATCATGTGCTCTCATAATAATGTCCAAGAGCAGAAAAGGAGTGGCAAAATCCTTTCACCAATTTCTTTTCTCTTATTGAGGAGAAAAATCTTTGCTGGAGCATCCAGACAGTTTCACTTTTCTGTCCCTTGGATGAGACAGCTCTAACAACCATCCCTGCTGATGGAGGCTGAAATCACCAATTTCTTCCACTGTAAGGGGTTCACTGTTAAATTAGTGACACACCATTTTTGCCATTAGTTGTTTAGTAATAAATGGAACAACACATGGAAAAAGGCTGCTGTGGAACGTTCTATGATTTAGATATAATGTTGTTGTGTTGTTAGGGGCCCTTGAGTTGATATCTGACTCATAGCGACCCTAGGTACAATAAACAAAACACTATTGTCATACTTCTCTGCTATTCTTAGGGCTTTCAATGGCTGATTGTTTTTTGGGAGTATGTTCCCAGGTCCTTCTCCCAAGCCTACAGCATCTGGTATTCCCAGAAGAAACACTATTGTCGTACTTCTCTGCTATTCATAGGGCTCTCAATGGTTGACTGACTTTTGGGAGTGGGTTGCTGGGACCATCTCCCAAGCCTACAGTATCCGGTGTTCCCAGGTGGTCTCCCATCCAAGTCTGACCCTGTGCAGGTCTGACCCTGCTTAGCTTCCAAGATCTGATGGGATCACATGCCACAGAGGTACAGCTACAGGCTTAGATATAATAGGAAGCCATAAACTGATCAATTCACTGAAAAAAGGCCACTAGAAAGTTTGCTAGGAGAGTAAAAGCTACGGAATAGTTGATAAGCTGGCAGGAATCTTCAAGTAGAAGCCCCCTTCAAGAAAAAGCCACAGAGTGGGTTTCAAGTCCACTTGCTGTATAGAGTCCTTCCAAGACAGTCAAGCAGTGGTTACTTTGGGTAAAGAGGCACCTTTATCCACATAGTAACAAAATTGGGAACTTCCAGAGAAACTAGCATGGGAGAAGGATGTGGTAGTCCACTCCTGAAAACAATCTCGAAACAATCAGCCATTAAAAACCCTATTAGGGTCACGCTGAGTGGGACCCGACTCGAGGGTACCTAACAAAAACAACAACAAAGAAACTGGCAGAAGTGGAGTGTTACTGGTACTGAGTCTTGTGGCAGTCTTCTCCAATTTAGAACCACTTGTGTTATTTTTTTGAGTTGGAGGCAAAGAACAGCATAAAATTTTGTTAAATTGAAAAAAGGTCCACCAAATTGGATGGAGTCAAAGACATTTGTGACTTTGTTCTAATTTTGGTAAATATCCATTTCCACTAGGAACAAGACATGCAAGAAAAAGAGATTTCCTTCTCAAAGGAGATAGTTTGGTATTATAAATATTTCAAAGAGAAAAACATCCATTCTTTGTGCTTAATATGTGACAGCAAATAAATTTAAAGTGAATTTAATAAGTTTAGTTATACATAAAACTGTGTAAACAACATCTTTATGTAAATTTATATAGCCATATGGCACATAACAATGTTTTGGTCAAAATAAACCACATATATTATGTTGGTCCTACATGATCACATTGCATGGTGACCCTGTAGCCATCCTACTTTGTGTAAGCATACTGCATGATGTTCATGAAACAACAAAATCAGCTAATGACACATTTATCAGAATGAATCTCCATCACTAAGCAACATGTGGCTGTATTTTAACATTTATGAATACATTAATGAAATTTAGATAAAACTAAAAATATGAATACATAAAACAGATTCTCTCCAATCCATATAATATCCCTATATTGAAGCACTTTCATATTTAATAGCACTATGCATTATAATCACATTTCTATCATGTACTGACATGGTGTACAACAGGTTTTAATCGAGTTGTTTTGTTCATGATCTTTACAAAGAAAAATGTGTATAAAAACACCAAAGATGTTTAAAATAAGATTGTAGTCATTTCTGTAAATCAAAATTTGACCAAAAAATTCTTTAATATTTAGGCAGACAGTTCATATACTGGGATGCTGAATTTATGAATAGCCTTCTACAGAGTTTCAATTATCCTATGATATCCACCACAGGAGCTTCTGAATATCCTCTCATAATCTGTGTGTCTTAAAAACACAATGGATAAAAAGCACTCATCAGATGCCAAGCTCTTCCTGAAGACTTTGCTCTCATTCTAAATAGTCTAGATACATCATAGTTTGTGATTTTCCTAGTTTTTACCACTACATTATATTGCAGATTTAGAATCCTAGAATTATATAAAAATTTAATTTGAAATCATTCAATCATGTCAGGAAATACTTTAGTTTAATACAAGACCTGGCCAATTTCTGAATCACTATCTAATATTTATTATTCTTTTTTTAAAAAACCTTAGGCTATTTTGCCACCTCAAGTGTGACTAATTAATGTTCCAGAGAAACTAAGGAGGCATGAGTTAGGCACACATAAATGGCACACATATTTCCTGGTTCAAAATCACCAGGCAAATGGACTTTTTAAGACAATTTTAATATTTCATCTCACTAGTTACTATTAAACAGTCATAAAGTTGGTTAAAGGTAAAAATATTTATGTAGACCACCATTAGAGACAGATGAAATCTACAGGACATTTTTCCTTAAAAATCTAATTTTGCTTATCTTAGCAAACCCTAAAGAGTTTAGATAATTTACCAAAACTCTATATAACTTGACCTGGAATCTAACTACTCAGAGTGATAACTTTGCCAGCATGTTATACAGCTGTGTTACTTTCATACTTTACAAGTTTCGATTCTAGACTCTTACCTATCCTCCAACCTGCACTACAGATATATTGTTTTCCTTTAGTTATTTGTAAGTGAACTAAATAGACTAGAGAATTAGATTCTAAATATCTGGTAAGCAAAGACTTATTTGGAAAAATACTATGAACAGCAATCTTAAGTACTCCCTAGAATCATACCAAATTGTCAACAAACTAAGTCTAGTACAGTCTAAAACGACACAGCTGACCACCAAGATACATTCATTCCTTTCCTTCTGCAACTTTAATTCCCTCCTTAACTCTCATTTGCAAATGTGTTCTGCCTGCACTTACGCCTTTCTTAATTTACCTTATACTTCTTTGCTTGAGGTTCTAAAATCTTTTTCTCCAATCCAAAATCTATTCTTAGTTTGCATTTTCATCAAATATGATCAAGTCTACAAACGGTTAAGAGAGCTTATGATATGTAAGACAGTCTAATGAGCTTATAATGCATGTGGGAAAAGAAAATAGGCAAATGGAAAAGCTAAGAATGGAATTATTAAACAGGAACTCAAGATGAATTTTCCACTTATTTTGTAGGAGGAAAGTTTGCAATAATGAAAATAACTACCCTAAACAAAGAAAAAGGACAACAAATAAAGATTGCAACTTACGACAGACAAAAAGCTACTATATCTCTACTTAGAATTTATACAATCTAACAGGATGAAAACTAACATTCCAAAAAAAAAAAAAATTCTATTTCACAAAAAAAATCAATATAAAACTACATTAAAGTTGGCCATGGTGGTACACATCTGTAATCCCAGTACTTGGAAGGCTAAGGCAGGAGGGTGGCAAATCCAAGGCCAGCCTGAATTACATAGCAAGTTCCAGGCCAGCCTGGGCTAAATAGCGAAACCATCTCAAAAGGCCAAAAACAAAAACAAAATGAAAACCCACCTACATTGTAATATTCATTTATCCAACTGTAAGTTTAACAGAGACTCAAGGATTTTTTAGCACAATGTTGGAGACAGTGTATGAAATAGTCTTATATAATATCTGAAATAGAAACTACTATGGATAGAATCTGGATAATGTCTCTCAACACTCTCTGATCTAGCTTTAATTCTTACTGATAAATTCAGTCTTGTGTGAAATACTACACAAGACAAGGAAAATCACTGCAACATTATTAGTAATTGCTGAAGACTGTAAACAAACAGGGACAAATTAAAGAATACTTTGTGTATCCCTAAAAAGGAATACTCTGCACACATTTAAAAAAAAAGCAGTTACAGATGGATTGGCATGAAATAATAATCACCAAGATATATTGCTAAATATTAAAAATAAGTAAATAAAGAACTGTCTATATATTGTTACATTCACTTTTGTAAAAAATAAACTGGGTGTAGCAAATGAATCTGCTTGTACACATTTGGAAATAATTGATAACAATTGTTATGTGGGTAGGGGTGGTAGAATGCAGTAATTGCAGAGTAGAGATGACGCAGATATTTACTTTCCAAATAAAATTCTCTGCAGATTTTGTACAATATACCTGTTATATATAATACATATAAATTAAGTACATATTTTATTTAACATTAAATCTTTCTTGTGTCTTGACTGGAGTTAAACAGACCTGATTTCAAAATTATTTTCGTCCTACACTATCTAGGTGCAGGGCAAGTGATTTAACTTTCCTAAAATGCAGTTTCTTTAACAATGGGATTATTGTTAAAGTTGGCCATTTTCTTTAACAATGGGATTATGGTGATATGCAATTGCAATGTTTAAATAAAACAATGTACATAGAGCCCCTTACATAGTATTTGTAACAGGTAACAAATTATTAGACTCTTTTGCCTTTTCCCTCCCCTGAATTTACACTCTAACTGAACAGAATGACTCAAATTTTTGTTTTTGTTTTGTTTTAACTCTGATTTAAAATGGACCAAGATAAAGGAGTATAAACCATTGATATAAGAGAAGACTCCTTAAATCCAACTTTTAGTGGATAGTTTACTTTAGTGTAACTCATGTATGGGAATCTATGGGTTTTTTGTTTATAAAGTTTTATAATATACACTTCTAAAGAAATTAAGTATGGACCAGCCAAGCCTGTTAAAACAGTGCATGGTACACTAAAAAAAAAGGACACTAAATAGTTCCTGGATCCTTCCTAAATATGTTTGACTCTGAAGTTAATTTTAGAATAAGACAGAAACACTCTATATTTAAATTTGAGTCGAACTGATACCTATCTGGAGAATGTGGGCTTTAAATACACTGCTATATTAAATGTGGACAGAACTTTTAAACCTTTAGCACTATGTGGTAATGAGACCACTTTAATTGCATTCAAACTTCAATGATTCTTCATATGCAGATTTAAATTTTTCATTTTACCCGATAACTTCTAGTCTAATTTGCTTTCTTGGAAACCACACAACCCAGTCACTGTATACAATACGAATTCAAAGTTTTCAGGGGAAGGTAGTAAGGATTTGTGGAAGACAGCCAATCAACTGGGAGCAAGGGTGAAAGGGAACCTTGTGTTCTTGGCTGCACCAGTCTGGAGTAAAGTCTCTGCTTGCCTGAGCTGGGAAGGGGCAAGAAAGGAATGTGTCTTACTAAATTCAAAATACCACAGATCTTCCTTATTCTTAACAAATCTTGTTAATGTTTCTTAAGAAATGTTTCTGCCTTTGCTGTAAATGCATGTGACTATTTCAAGAGACTTTAAGTGGCTGTTATTTTAGAATTTTCATGGTGGAGCAGGTCTATGGAACACCTTATACTATCATGCTGAAAAGTCCTCAGGTCTTCTTTCATGTCTGAAATTTTTTCTTGAGTTATATTTTAAGTATTACCTTTTGTAGTATTTAAGTTACACTGTTCTGACTGTTTCTTTAGGGACTCCAATTAAAGACTGAGTATCCCTTGTCCAAAATGCTTAGCACCAGAAATGTTTCAGATTTTAGGATTTTGGGGATTTTGAAATATTTGCATATACATGGTAATATACATTGGAAATGGGATCCAAGTCTAAATATAAAATTCATTTATGTTTCATATAAACATTATACATATAGCCTGAAGATAATTTTAAACAGTAATTTTCAATAATTTTGTGCATTTTCATGACCAGGTCATGGGGCCACAAGCAAACTGGTTCTATACTACTTCCACCTAATGTTACCAGAACTTCCAGATGAACAAAGAAGCCAACTGTACAAGGATCCACTTTCACCTATTAACCTCTGACTTTCTCTTGAATAGCCAGCTTTGAGGTCTAAAAGCACCTCCTTCCCTGCTTCTCTTAATAAACTCACTCCTTTTTCTATTCAAAATAACAACAATAATAATAAGGTGGTGCAGTGGCACCAGCAATTCAAGAGGCTGAGATAGGAGGATCACAAGTTCAAGACTAGAGACAGCTTTTATAATTTAGCAAGACATTGTCTCCAGATTAAAAAAAAAATGAGCTAGGGGTACAGCCCAGTGGTAAAGCACTTGTAAAGTTTGTGCAAGGCTATGGATTCAACCTGCACATACTGCAAAAAATTATTATGATTATGATTATGATTATTTTGTGCATTTTGATAGCTACCTACAATGTAAGGTTAGGAGTGGTATTTTCCACTTGTGGCATCATGGCAGTGTTCAAAAAGTTTGGGATTGTGGAGCATTTCAAATTTCAGATTTTCTAATTAGGGATGTTCAAACAGATATATGTACTATTCTTCTAGCTATCTTCCATTTCAATTAGTTTTCCTCTAACAATTTTTTCTTCTCATTTTCAATTCTCCTTGTTTTCCTTGTAATGCTGTATGAAATTTTCATGCTACTCTGCTGCCTTTTATTGTTGTTAACTGCCATTGAGTTGGGTCCAACTCCTAGTGACCCTATGTACAACAGAAAGAAACACTACCTGACATTGTGCCATGCACACAATCTTTTCTACGCATAAGACTTTTTTTGCAGCCATTTTGTCAATCCATTTAGTAGAGGGTCTTCCTTTTCAGGCTGACCCACCACTCTCTCAAACACAATGTCTTTCTCCAAGAATTGGTCCCTCCTAACAACAAGTCCAAAATATGTAAGACTACTTTCTCTTTGGGTACCTTGGTTATTTGACATTTCTGACATGATTTTTTCTTCTTATTCTCTTTTTTTTTCTTTACTTCAATTAACTCTTGTTACATTTCATCTTATTTTCCTGGCCACTCCTATTCTTTGTATTTCTCATTCAAAGTATTTTTTTTCACATCCCCAAATGATTGCTTAATAACATTTAATTACCTTTACAGTATAGGGTTACAGTATTTTCTCCCCTAATTCTGCCCTCTACTTAAAAGGTTTCCGTTATGGATACAAAATTCTTTTGTGGCCATTGTCTTTTTGTGTGTGTGTGCCTTTACCTGTTTTTGAGTGGGGTAAAGGGAAGCTGTTTCTTAGTTCTCTTTTTATGCCTTAATTTCTTTAAATCTCCTTGTTTTCATTCACTGCCCCTCTTAAAGGAAACCTAGCCGTTCCTTAATGTATTTGATTCTTCCTCAGAAGCAGTGCTTCTCAGAAGCTACTACTTTTGATTCCACTGTCCTTCAAATCATTTCCTTGTACTTGTACTGTATGAACTACTTTATTTTAATCTGTGTTCAGTATTTTGACATTTAGTATTAGACTTTCTATTTCTAGGGATGATTTTGCTTCTGCTTCTTCTGAAATTTTCATATTCCTCTGCCCTTCAACCTTCTCTTCTGACTCTCACTACCCACTGGTTTCAAAGATGAGAGAGCAATCGCAACTCTTTTTGATTTATTTCTGTACTTAAGGCAACTGGGAATTTATGGTATTGTTCTTTGCCTCCTACTCATGCTGAAGAGATGGGTGACATGTAGTTTTATTTCTTCAGATTACTGACTTGATAATTATTTTGAAAGAAAATCAGGCAACTGCCATTGTCCTGCAAAACCCTTTAGTAAGAAGGGTTTTAATTATGGATACAATCTCTTTTATTAGACACACAATTTTGACTTTTTCATTTTCTTTCTCATATCTTATCAATGCCTTTAGATTTTATCAGTTATATTTTTCAGTATGATTTGTTGATTTCATATACACTTTCAAACTCACTGGCATAATTTTATTCTTAATATCTTGTTATTACATTTTATGTAGAATTAAGAATGATAAAAAATAATTCAGAATGATAAATAAGACATTATCATTCTTGCTGTTGACAATATGTGACTTCTCTTTTCTTTCTTGATCAGTCTTTTTAAAAATGTGCCAGTTTTTAGAATACTGAGATTCTGACACACCTTCCACCAAAAGGTGGGGTTTATACTCTCACCACTAGAATCCTGGACCATCATCACTGAATCCAGCAATAACATACGGTGGTCATGATGCCATATGAATTCTGAGACTAGGTCACAAAACGCCTTGCAGCCTTCTGTTGGTTCTCTGGGGACTGTTGACCTAAGGGAAGCCAATTGCTGTGTAAGAAATCTGATTATCCTGAAACCATTGCACTGGAAAAGTAGCAAAGAGAAAGACAAAATTATGAACATGAAGACAACTAAAACAAAAACATAACTAGTAAATCGGCAATATGTTCCCTTACTGATTTACCCTGAGACAATACCTGCCCTTTTGCCACACAAATCATTAGTTTTAGTATACTGATAGACATATGGTTTAGAGGGCAAAGAGTTCAAATAAGAAATGTTACATAGGGAAACCACAGACAGGCAGGAAGTATAGTGAATGCTTCATATACCCTTGTGTCAGTAACTGATTTGAATATATTTATAGTCTGTTACCTAACCCTACTTCATGTTAACTTGTAAGTTGAGAAAGCGAACAATTTAATTTTAACATCTTATGCTGAAATACCCCTACTTCTCCAGTACACAATGAACATGTTGTATTCCAAACCATTTAAAATAAACATTTCCAACAAGGAGCTTTACTATCAAAGCATATAAGCATAATTAAAGGCCCTCCCTAAAAAAGCTATGGATGAAGGGAAGTTCCAAAAGTATCAGTACCTCATACAGTGCTTGAAATCAATGTGTTCAACTAATATTTATGAGATGAATGTGGATGAATCAGTTAATTTCAAATACCTTATCAGCACAGATCAGTTTCTTGCCTGAATTAAAAGCATGACATGCAACAAAAAGTTCCTGATCTATTAATACATTTCCTTTAAAGTGATGGTCCTCAGTACCTACATCCATTTTATTGAGACTAGTTTATTTTCTCTTTCAGAATAAGATGTTTCAGAAAAAAAAGATTAAAACCAAGTCATCTATCATAACAAATCCACTGAGAAAAAAAGAAGCTGGAAATGTTTTTAGCCTAGTGAGGGAAAAAAAAAATCCAGAAATGCTTTTACTGTTTTAGAGTTCACCTTGGCAAATTATAGTTTTAGAGTGGATAAGTTAAATATAAAATATACTTGAAATAATGTGCAAATGACCTACCAAATCCAGGAACACTTTTGAGACTTGCTTTCAGGCAAATTTTCTCCAATCTGAGGTAGCTGTATCTCATCAGACAATTCCACAGGAACATCCAGTCCATTCTAGTCCGATGGTTCATGATAATGACACTTCTTTCTCCAGGTACAAATGCATCACCTGTTATAATCACTTTTACACCAAACATGGTTTCCAGCAATGCCTAATAAAAAAAAAATGCAAACATATAGCCATTTGAAGTTGTAATTTTTCATAGGTAACTTTTATTATGTCCTATAAATATATCTTATGATTTCTAGTATATTAAAGTATAGTGTTTTCCACGATGTTTGCTTTTATAATAAGTCAGGGGGGAAAAGTTAATCTAGAAAAATGAGACTATGAATTACTATTTCTAAGCTGCTTCTACTAATGTAAATTTTTGGCCATTTTCTAACAGGAAAATGCTAGATGTCCTTGAAATTTTCAAGATATATTATTAAGTTAAAAAAAAAGTCAAAAAGGTACACTAGATTCTTCTGTATAATTTTTTAAGGATATAAATATAAAAGATTATTACATAATTTTTCTAGAAAGGATTGTAAAAAAATGGAACAGTGAATACAGCACTATAGAAACAAAATTAAACTTTTCATTTTCTTTTCTGTGCAATGGTCTTTTGCTAATAAAAAATTGTTGTTTAATTTTAACAATACGTAAAGAATAAGATAATTGTATGTGTACTAAAATGCTGCAGCCCTAGCACCTACAAAAGTCCCTGGCACACAGTAGATACTTAAATATTTGCTGAATTTGTTCAAATAAATTTTCTAATGGCCATGAATATAACATATATGAAATACTTAGAAGAAAAGTTCTTAAAAGTAAAATAATATAATAAGAAAACCTGATGATTGATGTCAATCAAGGTCTCTGGATTTTTGTTTTTGGCAGTACTGGGGATTTGAACCCAGGGCTTTGGACACGCTAGGCAAGTGCTCTGCAACTGAGTTGCAACCCCAACTCCTTCCTTTTTTTTTTTTTTTTTTTTTTGATACTGGGTCTCCCTGAATTGCACAGGCTACCTCTGGCCTCGTACTTATATGATCCTCCTGCCTCAGCCTCCCAAGTCTCTTGAGATTAAAGGCGTATACTGTGGTACCTGGCTGTTCTTTTCAATTTAGCTTTTTTTTCCTTTTCTTTTCTGAGATAGTATTTTGCCTAGGCTGGTCTTGAACTCCTGGATTCAAACAATCCTCTTGCCTTAGCCTCTCAAATAGCTCAGAGTATAGGTGTGTGCCACCATGCCCAGCTCAATCTCTTATTTAAATTTCAAAGATTTACATGTAACAAATATACTAGTTACTGTTTGATTTCACTATTAATGCAGAGAAATTTGGGCCAAGGAAGATAAAAGAAGACCCAATGATCTCTTAGATAAATATCATGATTGCCTTTTCAAAGTACAGTAAATAAACAAACTGTGGTATAGTCAGGTAATAGAAAATAAATCAACAATGAAAGTAAATGAACAACAGGTAGCTACAGCAACTCGAAAGACACAAACATAATGTTGAAAGACAGAAGCAAAACAAACAAAAGATCACATACAATAAATATCCATATATAAAGTTTTCTAAAAGAATGGGATATTTGGCAGGCAATTGAAGACGAAGGTACGTCTGACTCATGCCATGGTATTTTCAGTCGCATCATATGGTTGTGAAAGCTGGACATTGAACAAGAGAGACAGAAAAAGAATTGATGCTTTTGAATTGTGGTGCTGGAGACGTCTATTGAATATACCATGGACTGCCAAAACAACCAACTAATCTGTCCTAGAAGAGGTACAACCAGAGTGCTCCTTGGAAGCAAAAATGGCCAAACTGCGTCTTATATATTTCGGACATGTAGTCAGGAGAGAACAATCCCTGGAGAAGGACATCATGTTTGGAAGAGTGGCAGGTCAACGGAAAAGAGGAAAACCCTCCACCAGATGGATTAACACAGTGTCTGCAACAATGGGCTTA
>VMDO01000059.1:422547-515680 GCA_007922755.1 Pedetes capensis | reverse complement strand
CTCCCTCCTCCCCTCCCTCCCTCTCTGTTTCTCTCTGCAGTCCCCACTTCAAAAGCAAATTCAAAACTTTTTTAAGTATCTCGGGTAAAAATACACCTCATTGTAATGTATCATTTGGATTCCTTCCCCTTTTAACTCCACAACATTCTGTATTTTCCCACTGTATTAACTTTATAGCTATTTTTAATGGGCATTTTATATCCATTCCCTCTCAAGTTTTTCTCCAAGAGTAAAAATATATTGATCTAAAGCAATAGTACTTTTTACTATCAACTTTAAATTATTTCAATTTATGTGTTTTTTATTTTCGCGGTGATACTTGTTTCTGAGACTAAGTTTATATGGGTTGACTTAATTTCACAGCTGCACATAAAAGTCCCCTTTACTGGCTGTAAAAGTAACTTTGAGTTATGAAGATGGGTTTTAGTGCATCTTCACAGCTTCTTCATCAAGGACACCCAGATGGCCAGGAAGTTACTCAAACTAGGGTTCCAAAGCGAGCAGTGGGTAGATATTTGGCTCCTTTGATGTCTCCTTCCTGGGAAGCTATTTTTAAGACCTCTGATTTTTTATAAGACAAATGTGGCTTATTGCTATGAATTGCATTTGGTTCGGACTGACAGCAATGTACACTGGCTTAGGATAGAATTTTATTTTTTCACTCTTGTAAAACAGGCCTGGAGACAGGCAGTCTAGGACTGACGGTGGGGGCTCCAAGCTCAGCTTGGACTTAGCCCTCTCGCTTAGAGCTGCTTCCTCCTCTGCCATGGCTTCTGTCTTCACGGTCCCCCTGGATCAAGCAGGGGGCTGGGCTCACAGCCGCCACCTGCACATTGCATGTCAGAGCCAAGAATGGAGGGCGAGGCAGGGGTGGGGACACAAAAGGGTGGCCTTACCTTCTCAGGAGTCATCCTAAAGGTGTCACATAATGCTCCTGAGGACCCTGCATGCTGACTGGAGCTTAATCTCTGTGAGCACGGTTGGGAAACACAGGTTTTTGAGCTAGGTATTTTAGATATGGGGCTGGGATTTAGCTCAGTTGGTAAAGCATTGCGCTGCAGTCTCTGAGGTCCTGAGTTCAATTCCCAGCACCGCAAAAATGGGAGAAGGACCTGGCAATCCACTCCCAAGGCAATCCTGAAACAGTCAGCCATGGAAAACCCTGTGAGGGTCGCTATGAGTCTGATACCGACTCGATGGTACTTAACAACAACAACAACATTTTAGATATATTACTTATCAATGACCAATATTGAAAAATCCATTTTTGAAGTTTCTTTCATTTAAAAATTTGTATTTTTTAATACAGATTTTTATTTGTCATCTCAAGCAAGATTGGGATTCTGTTACTAGTGAGAACAGAATGAGCTGAAAGAAGAATGTACAGTTAGCAGTCAATGTCACAAGAGCTTTTAAACTATTGAAGCTTTGCTGTCATTGTTAGGTGCTGTGGAGTTGGGTCCGACTCATAGTGACCCTATGCACAACAGAACAAAACACTCCCCAGCACTGTGCCATGCCTTCCATGATCAGTGCTTCTCTGCTACTCATAGGGTTTACAGTGGCTGATTGGTTTCAGGATTGTTTTTGGGAGTGGGCTGCCACATCATTCTCCCATTTTTGTGGTGCTGGGGACCGAACCCAGGGCCTCAGAGAGTACAGAGCAGCGCTCTGCCAACTGAGCTAAACCCCAGCGCCTGTTTAAAGATAGGCAAACTTTGTTTCCACCCCCCCCACACACAGTCTTATTTGGGAATCTATTCATTTTCATTGCTTTCCTCTGACACTCCCTTTTCCTGCCCCGCAGGAGGGGCTGGAGAATGTGCATAGAATCCTTAGGGCGTCAAGGATTTGAAAATCAGCAGAAAAGAGAATTCCCAAGGAAGGTTTTTAAATGAGAAAAACTTTAAAAATTGATTCTTCAGTATTGGTCATTGATAAGTAATATATCTAAAATATCATATTTCTTAGCAATTATGACATGCTTTTTAAAATTGTGACTTTTTAAAATAATAGGTGCCAAGAATCGGTGTTCTGATGAGTTTTCTCAATCTGAGCATTCCCTTGATGGAACAATATTCTTCTTTCTCTCCAGACCCCATCAAGTTCTGAAAGTAGATGAAGATGAGTTAGGTTTGGCTGAATGTATAGTTGAAGAAAGCTTTTTATTTGTCCTTTTCTTTTTCTGCGTTCCTCTAGGAAGGCGTGAGCACAGTGGCATTGGTGAAAATTAATTGTTCTGAATTGGCTAGCTTTTTTTGTCTTTAGTATGTTTTCTGAGTTATTTGTAAGGCATATGTTATTCCCCTTACAGCTTGGAAACAGCTCCACAGTTCAGTACTCGCTTTTCTAGATGTGGAAAGAATACGGGTGTTTGGAGCCCATACCCTCGTACTCAGATATCATTTCTGCCTCTTAGCTGTGGAAGTGGGATCAAACCAGTTTTCCTAAAAATGTCTTCACTTACAAAAATCAACAAAGGTATCCATCTCATTGATCTTTAAATTGAACTGAGATAATGAACTGTAGAAATTCTAGCAATGTCAGTTTCTTTTTAGGAAGAGTACTGTTACTCTTACCACTCTTACTAGTTTCCTTCTTTGATGGTGAAGGGTCAGAGGAAGATGGCGGCGGAGACAGAATCAGAACGATCAAGATGGTGGAGCTGGGGATGTGTCTGGAGGAATCAGGGAGGCAGCCATCATAGGGCAGGGTAGAATATTGATTTGCACTCTTAAATGTGTACCACCCCTGTACACACAGGCATATACGATATTAATACAGAGCGTGGAACATCAACAGAAATGGGACTGCAAGAAGAGTTACTATTTTCTAGAATTGTGCTCTGTGATTCTAAAATTTCTTGGCTTCAGAAGATGGCTCTTGTCTGATTCAGGTTTATTCTTGGCTCTCACATGAAAACAGTGGACCTAGCCAAAAGCTAAATTATGAAGCTTTCAAGTTTGACTTTGGCAAGCTTCCTCCTTTTAGCACCTTTCCAAACTCCAGGATGGTGGGGGTAAGATGAGGGGCACAGGGAGGTGGTGACCAAAAAGAGGGGAGGCTGCGTGTCATCTCCCTTACCAGCTTCAGGGATATGAGGACATGGTGCAGGATACATCACCTTGGGGTGCAAAGTTCCTGCTGTCCTAAGAGAAAGTGTTTAAGTCGATCCTCTTTCTTTATAAGATGGCAGCTGACAAAAGCATTTCACCCAGACCTAGCTCAGTCAGAGTTACAAAAACAGTAAAGATATGTCAAGAGTACATGGGTTGAGGAAGCCACAAGCTACACTCCCAATGATCTTTGTGCATCCATTTCCTTCATTTCTGAGTCTTTCTTGACCCAATCCATTCCTAAGCTATTTGTTCCATAATACTCTTAGGTAGGTTACCTTATGTATTAACAGGCAATATGGAGGATGAGAGGGGTTCTGGCGGACTCTACATGGAGCATAGTAGTTGAAGCCATATGTAAGACAAATCTCTAAGGACGTTGAAAGGACGTTTTCTAATGGATTCCACATCCTAATGCAAGCTCAACAGCTGCCTGAGTGCAGCAAAGGTAGACTATTCCAGGACATCCACCTATGGGCCCATTCTACTGAAAGTACTTGGCAAGTCCATCAAACTCTTTTATAAGACAAAGACCTCAGGCTTCTTACTCCCTAAACCACAGAAGGTTTTCCAGTTGGAGCTTGAACTCCCATGCTCAAGGCTCAGTCACACTAGGCCCCCAGAGCTGAATGCCCAGGGCTGATGTCACACTGTGCGTGCCCTAGTTTGAATAAAAGTAGAGGAAACATATGCCAACTCTTTCATTCTATTCATTTCCTCTCTCTTCTCTCTTCTTCTCTCTCTTCTCCTCCTGTACCACCCCTTCCCTTGGGCCTGCCATCTTCTCTGTCTATCCAAGGTACCTTTCTTTCTAGAAGCCTGCTTAACTCTTCTGTTCTCTATGGCTTTACCTTCCCCTTGGGAATAGAAATATCCTTATGCCAGTTCACCCAGAGAAATGAGGCTTTTCCAAGTTCCTTTGCAGGTTTAGCTAAACTTCTCCAGGTGCTTCAACTTTCCTTGCAATTATTTCTTAACCGTGTGCTACCTTTTAATAACCCTTGTCTACATTCTCTGCTATAACTTCTGTGTCGACTATAAATTCTTTTACATGTTGAATACAAGGACTGAGGTTTGCTGCCAGAATCTCAGACTTGCTCCCCAGTGACAATACCTGCAATCTCCAACTTTGCCAACAATGGGGATTTTTTTCCCTTCTCTTTTTAGGAATTTATTATTATTTTAATTTTACATATTAATGGAGCACAGAATGTTAATTGAGTTCATATATACATGTGTAATCATCAAATCAAGATTGTTATCACTTCCAACAATGGACATTTAATTCTCCAAGAGGTTCAGGCAGGCCCAGTCTCTACAGCAATAGCAGAGCCTGAAAGTATTAATTCCTCTTTCCTAGTATTCAGTACCTGAGTTGATTAACTTTCTATGCTTAGGTACGCTTGGGTAAACTGATCCATGTCATAGTTAAGTAGCTTTGTAGATATTAGTATGAATTCATCTTTAGTTTAATATAGATACCAATGGGCAGATATAGGATATGTACTACACGGGTTAGTCTACATACATTTTTTTTTTAATTCTGGGTTAGCTGGAAGGGTCAAGAATCAATGGTATCCCAGTAGCAATGAACACATCTAGTAACCAGATTTTGGTTTCTAATACCATTTTCCAATAAAAGGAATAAAGATTCTTGAGATAAATAGCTGATTTTTGATCTGGAGAAGGAAATATACAAGATGAGCCAGAAAGAAAGGAAGTACAAATATTTAAAAACCTGCAATAATGCAGGTATGTCAAAATGACACGAGTCAATTTAAAGAGCTCCCGATGGCCAAAGCCAGAATAATACAAGCACCAAAATAAAAAAGTAGCACTGGCTTGTAACCCAAAGTGTAAAATAATATCTGAGAATCCATGCTGATACAGATAAATGACTAAAATAAGTGATTGAATATGTGGAACTATAGACAAATCGCTCATTCAGAATTCCCAATAATTTATGTAGCATAGCTAGTTCCTACAAGGACTGGGATTTAACTCAGTGGGTAGAGCGCTGCTCTGCACTCTTTGAGGACCCAGGTTTAATCCTTAGCACCACAGAAATGGGAGAAGGATGTGGCAATCCATTCCCGTGACAATCCTGAAACAATCAGCCATTGAAAACTCTATGAGGTTGCTATGAGTTGACCAGACTCAATGGCCCTAACAACAACAACAATTCCTACAAGGAAGTGGAACAGATGTCCTATGAAGCAGTGGAATATTAACATATTAACTCTAAACTTCTTCTTTTCCTTTTTTCTTTTTCTTTTCTTTTCTTTTTTTTTTTTTTTTGGTCCTGAGGGGCTGAACCCAGGCCTCACACACGGCAGGGCAAGGGTTCCACCACTGAGCCACACCCCCAGCCCTGTTTTTTTTTATTTTGTATTTTGAGACAGGCTGCTTGTAGCGTTAAACTCGAGGTCCTCCTGCCTCTGCTTCCTGAGTTGCTGGGATTATAGGGGCGTGGCATCACGCCCGACTGTAGCTCCCCACCCCTTAACTGTGGGCTCTGCACAATCATTTCCTTTCAAAGGCTATACTATGGGTAGAAGGAAAATAACTTCACAGTGGAGAAACGGACCTCAAGGGCTCCCTCAGCCAGGTCACGCAGTTCTGTACCAGCAGTGACAATCATCTCCAAAGCGTGTTCTTCCGATACCATGTGATGAAACAGCACCCCACCTCCGTGGGCGTCCTCTCCAAAACACAACCCCAGGAGCATCATGGGAAGAAAAAGCAGCTAAATCCTAATTTAGGTACATTCTTTAAAATACCTGTCCAATGTTGCTCAAAACCATCAAGGGCCACAAAAGCAAGGAAAATCTTAGAAACTGTCACAGCCAAGAAGAGCCTATGAAAACATGGCAGTTAGAACTACTAATGGGATTCTAGGGGGGGTCCTGGAACAGAAACTGGGAGTTAGGTAAATCCTAAGGAAACATGAATAAATTATGGGTGCTAAGTAATAATACATTGATAACAAGTGTATTAATTGCAATAAATGTACCATTGTTGTTGTTGGGTGCCATTGAGTCAGATCAGACTCCTAGTAACCTTGTGTACAGCAGAACAAAGCACTCCCCAACACTATGCCATGCACAGGATCTTTTTATGTTTGAGAGCATTGTTTCAGCCACTCTGTTTCTTCTCATTGTGAGTCATGCCACAGCAGCAAAAGGAAGTCCCAGGGGCTTTACTCCATTCCTGTTATTAAGGTCAACTCTACTTTGAGGAGGCTGCTCTTCCCCATTCGCTCAGCCTGGGGGACTCGTTTTCTGGCACTATATTTGACAGTGCTTCTCTGCTATTCATTGGATTTTCAATGGCTAATTGTTTCAGGAGAGGGCTGCTGAGTCCTTCTCCCTAGTCTGTCTTAGTCTGGAAGCTGTGCTGAAACCTGTCCACCATGATTGGCCCTGCTGGTATCTGAAATACTGGTGGCATAGCCTTCAGCGCCACAGCACCAGGCAAGCTCCTGCAGCACAACAAGCTGACCGACATGTGGGACGAATTCCACCAGACTGGCATTAATAAGGCATATGGAGACTCCTTGTACTATCTTTGCCTTTTTCTGTAAATTTGATATTATTCTTTTTAATACTTCACTTAAACACTTCTTGATATTTTTTAACACTGTTAGCTCTCTTATCATGTGTCTTGTTTTTCTTTTATTTTTACCTAGGTTTTTATTTTATTTAATATCCCTGGGAAAGATTGTTGTTGTTAGATGCCATTGAGACAGTGTCTGACTCATAGCAACCCTATGTACAACAGACGAAACACTACTGTTATGCTTCTCTGCTATTCATAGGGTTTTCAGTGGCTGATTGTTCTTTGGGAATGGGTTGCTGGGTCTGTCTCCCAAGCCTACAGCACCTGGTGTTCCCAGGCGATCTCCCATCCAAATACTAACCAGGCCCGAACCTGCTTAGCTTCTGAGATCTGACGGGGATCGGATGCCACAGTGGGATGACTGCAGACCTTGTGAAAGACAGCAGATGATATTTAAAATTTCATTCGATTTCCTGGAAATTTTAAAGGTACTTTCTCCAGAGTGTGTTCTTCCACTTCTAACCAAGATGAAAGATCAGAGACTGAACTTACCTTTCTGCTTGAAAAACCCAGCGCTGAAAGATAAGAAAGCAATATCCATGAAACAAGCATTTGTAAGGCACTGGAGCCCAGGCAGGAAAGGACAGTGGTTTCTGGGAGTGGGAATAGGAGGTGATCCTGCAGGAGCCCATGCTTACTGCCTTGCGAGAGCATCAGTGCCCTGGGGGGAACCTGGATGAACACAGTAAGACCCCTGAACTGAGGAGACGGAGCTGAAAGCCCAGGTGCAACCGAGCAGCTACAATTTTGAGGATAGAGAACAGGAGAGAGAAGGCAACGTAGACAGAGAACCCTGGAGACCACGCCACCCTGAGTGTGCAGAGGGGCACATGAGAGGAAAATATTTGACCATGGGAGAGGAAAATTCAAAAGAATTGGAAGAAACAGTGTCTAGTGCTCATTCTGGGCCTGCAAATGGGTTCATTTCCTACAGTCAGACTGGAAATCTTTATCATAAGTAATTGGGTAGAGTATCCAGAAGGGTCTTAATTCGATAGGGAAAAATAATTATTAGCAGATGAGATGCTGCTCTGATTATAGTCAGCAAATCTTCATCACAATATCCCAAAAGACCAAACGGTTTCCCAAGCTCTTAGTTGCATTCCAGAACAAAGTTCAAACGTCTTTGTAGAAACACAAAAATATTTATCATACAACAAGGTAAAATTCACAATATCTGGCATCCAATCAAAGATTACCAGATATGCAAAGAAGCAGGGAACTATGCCCCATAATGAGGAGGAAAATAGTCAATCAAAACAAACTTAAAACTAACATCAGTGTGGAAACCCAGAAGACATGGGCATTTAAATAGTTATTATAATTGAATTCTATATGGTCAAAATGTTAGAGACATAAAGTTATTTTAAAAATTACAGCAGCAGCTTCATGACTTAAGGCAAGGACATCTTTGGGATCACCATTCTGCTGATCACATCCGTTTTAGATGGTATCCATTAATACATTAGTATTCATTTATCAGCCTGCAGCTATAGCACCGTGGCATCCGATCCCATCAGATCTCAGAAGCTAAGCAGGGTGGGGCCTGGTTAGTACCTGGATGGGAGACCGCCTGGGAACACCAGAAGCTGTAGGCTTGGGAGAAGGACCTGGCAACCCCCTCCCAAAAATCAATCTGCCATTGAAAACCCTATGAACAGCAGAGAAGCACTGACAATAGTGTTTCCCCTGTTGTACAGAGGGCCGCTATGAGTCGACACTGACTTGACAGCACCTAACAACAACAACAATAACAACAATTCATTTATCACTTCAACATAAGCTAATGATCTTATTTTTAAAAAATTCCTTTTTTCACGTTTACTGTCATCATGTACTTTCTTGTTTAGCAGAATGTATGTTGTTTAGATATCATTCTTCCACGCTTGTCCTCTGTCTTCTTTTAGTTTTAGAGATAAAAATAAATATACTAACTGCTCCCCATTACCCTTTTGCCAAAGATCCCTCAACTGTAACCTGGTAAGGCGGAGCCCCAATTCTGGTAGATTGTTCCAGGAGAGCTTATGAGTACAGTATTCAATAAGGACATTCGGTTTAAATTTTCCATAGCACTGATAGTTCAAGATCATATATATATATATATATATATATATATATATATATATATGTACACACACACATGTATATAGATAGATAGATAGATAGATAGATAGATAATTTTATTTTATTTATTTATTTTTTTTGCGGTCCTGGGAGTTGAATCCAGGGCCTCGCGCTTGCATGCTCTGCAAGTGCTGGACCCCTGAGCTGCACCCTCAGCCCATTTTTTTACTTTTTGAGACAGGGTCTTGCTAAGTTATGCAGACTGCCTCTGGTCTTGAACTTGCGATCCTCCTGCCTCCACTTCCTGAGCTGCTAGGATTAAAGAATATATATTTTTATAACAAAGAGCCGGGATTCAGCCAATCACAAACAGCAGAGCTTCTGCCAATCATAGACAGCCAACTGACTAAACCATAAGGCAAATGCAGAGCTGTAGCCAACCAGATGATTTCTCTATTTTGCTTCCTGTTCAGCCTATAAAAGTTCACTGCTTATGTTACTGGTTTGAACTTTCTTAACTTCCTCTAGTTCTGAAGGCTGCCTGATTCATAAGTCATTCTTTGCTCCAATAACCACTGTCAAATTTAACTTGTTTAAAATGGCTTTCTTTTAACATGCTGTGGTTAGTCAGGTTTCCGTTGTTGTGACACATATCTGAGGTAAACAACTTAAAAAGAGGAAAAGGCTTATTTTGGCTGATGATTATAGAGGTTTCAGTCCATGGTCTGTTGGCTCCATTGTTTTGAGGCTTGTGGTAAAAGAAAACAGCATGAAAGGGAATGTGTAGTGGTTTAAGATCTGCTCACCACATGGTGAGCATGAAGCAAAAAGAGCGAGAGGAATATCCCTTCAAGAGTACATCCCAATGACCTAACTTCCTTCCACTAGGCCCTTCCTCCCAAAGGTTCCACCACCTCCCAACAGGACCGTCATTGAGGGATCAAGCCTTGAAGACATAAGCTTTTGGGAAACACTTAAAATCCCAATAATATGTATTAGTCAGTCATCATCATTGCTGCAGAAAAACCAACCCAAACAAACCTATGCAGGAAGGAGTTTATTGGGAGTTCACAGTTAGAGGATCAGTCCATAATGGAAGCAGGACAGGCACTGTAGCGGAGGAGGCAGGGCCTATAGCAGGCAACCGCATGGCATTGTGGGGCACGAGGCAGAAAGCAACCAAGGCCATGGGTCCAGGTAAAAACTTCTGGAGACCCATGCCAGGGAGCTACTTCCACAAAGCAAGAATCTCACCTCCCACAGTTCCGTGGCCACTGCCAACAGTACTATGACCTGGAGAGCAAGTGCTCAAACATATGACCTTTGGGGGACACTCAGACCTAAACCATAATCCCATCACAGTCTGTTTTGTGCTGCTATAACACAAGATGTGAGCCTGAGTCATTTATGTATTTATGTATTTATGTATTTATTTATTTATTTTTTGCGGTACTGGGGGTTGAACCCAGGGCCTCACGCTTGCCTGCTTTGCAAGTGCTGGACCACTGAACTGCATCCCCAACCCTTTTTTTTTTTTTTTTTTTTGGGTTTTGAGACAAGGTCTTGCTAAGTTATACAGCCTGCCTCTGGTCTCAAACTTGAGATCCTCTTGCCTCCACCTCCCAAGCCGCTGGGATCACAGGCGTGCGCCACCGTGCCCAGCTCATGAGCCTGAGTAATTTATGCTGAACAGAATTTTGTTGACTCATGGGTCTAGGGGCTGAAGGTCAAGTTCAGGGGGTTGACATCTTTCGGATAAGGCCTTCTTGCTGCATCATCCTGTGACAAAGGTGGGCAGGCAAGAGACAGTGAGAGAGGCAAAGGGGACCAAACTTGTCCCTTTATAAGCACTCCTACAATAACAAATCCACACCTGTGACAATGGCATTAATCCATTCAGGAGGGCAAAGCCCTCAGAGCCTGACCCCCTCTCATGAATCCCCACTTCTCAACACCATTGCATTGAGTATTAAGTTTCCAGTGCCTGCTTGTGGAGGCACATGTTTGAACCTTAGCACAGATGGTTTTAAGTCCTTGACTTCTCTTTTTTCTTGGAAGCTTTCTTGAAAATTCTGCTCTAATGTTACTGTGCTTTATATGGTTTTTTTTTTTTTTTTCTGAAAAGTTTCATGTCAGCCCAATTTTCTGCTTATTGCTTATTTGTTCTTTTTGTCTGGGGGCCAGAAGACTTTTTCATTGCCTTTAAACCTGATTGTTTTTCTAGAACATGTGCCAAAGTTGATCATTTGGAATACATTTTCTGAGATATATGATGTGCTCTTTCAATGTGCAAATTTGAGTGTCCTTTCATTTGTTATATTTTTTGGATTATAGTTTTATGTATTCTGTGGCTTTTTCTTCTTCAGAAACTCCAATTACGTCAGTTGAATCTTCTTCCTAGTCTAATTTTCAACATTTCCTGTCTTCTCTTTTCCTTTGTCTCAGGTTAGCCTTAGTTTTTAAATTTTTTCTATATTTTTCTTTAAAATACTTTTTGATTTTATTCCATTGAAGACTTCGTAGTTCATTTTTCACCTCTGAGTGACGTTTCTGCTTTTCTTCCAGTTCCTGTTCTGATCTTGATCAGCTCTTTGTCATTTCCTTCTGTGTTTCGCACATTTGTGCTCTTAGATTTTGAATTTCTGATTCTAAGGATTTAAACAATCTCAGGCGCTTGTTTGAGGTTATTTTATTCCATTTGGCATAGGATGCCAATGTTTTCCTCTGCATCTTGACTAATACTGACGAGGATTTTCAGTTTCCTTCTTTCCACACCTTTGTTGTTGTTGTTAGGTGGCCTTGAGTCGGTATCCGACTCATAGTGACCCTCTGTACAACAGGGGAAACACTATTGTCAGTGCTTCTCTGCTGTTCATAGGGTTTTTAATGGCAGATTGATTTTTGGGAGGGGGTTGCCAGGTCCTTCTCCCAGCCTACAGCACCTGGTGTTCCCAGGTGGTCTCCCATCCAAGTACTAACCAGGCCCGACCCTGCTTAGCTTCCGAGATCTGAAGGGATCGGATGCCACAGGGCTACAGCTGCAGGCACACCTTTGTATACAATGTATTTAATCTTTCTGTTCCTAGGCATTTTATAGCCAGTGCAGCAAATGCATTTCCTGTCATGAATGATGACTGGGGAGAAAAAGGGAAAGATCAGCTTGTGTCATAGTTGTTTTTTGGTTCTGCAGGATCTTTCATTTCTTCTCTTTCTTCACTGCTGTGTCTCTGAGGGGACCTCTCTCTGTCCATCTCCTTCTCTCCTAGAAGCAAAATTTCTCTGAGCCTGCCACCACCGATTCCCTTTTGCTTTTAGGTCATTCCCCTGTGGCTGATGCTGTGACCTGCCAAATCTCAGGGATCTGAGCACTTAATGTTGGGGTTTCCCTGTCTTGGGGGCTGAGGGTTGGACAGGGAGGTTTTACCTGTGTTCATGTCGCCCATCAATGCCCTTTTCCGCCCCCCCCTACATTCTCTTAAGGCTCTGTTCTGTGCCCCTTCTCAGCTTTTGGTAGCTGCTGAAGCTCCGGCTCTGTTGAAATTTGTTTTTGTTTTTGTTTTTCCTGATCACAGGTAATTTGTTGTTGTTTCTAAGTGAGGGCATGAATCCTATATGGCATTATTTGCACTCCCTGCTGCTCTAAGTGGGGAACATTGCCTGGAGGGGTTTCGATTTAGGTAGCTGCTGTCCTCCCAAAGCCCAATAGCCCTGCCCTGGTCCAGCCCTTGGGCTCTGCGTTAGAAAAGTAAGTTTGTGGCACGAGGATCCCATTTTCCTAAGACCCGCTCCCACATGCTTCTTGTCATCCCTTCCTGCCAGTAGGTGTGAGGGGACTTCCAGGGGCATGCCTTCATTTCCGGCTGCATCAGCCTCCTTCTTTGACAAGAAGATCTACGAATCTTTCTCTGCTCTTTCCTTCACTTCATTCCATGGCACTACATCTAAAAACAATTCCTCAAAGCCTGTAGAGAGTGGGGCTCCCTCCCCAGCCCCTGAGCAGCCTCCCCTGAGTGTCCTGGGCCACCCGTTCTGCAGTGCTGGCAGGAGGGACTTGGAAGGCCCATGCTGCCTCCGCAGCCTTCCCCAGATGCAAAGACACACTTGTTTACTGGGAAGAAAGTTAACTGCCTTCTAGCTTGCCAGCCATTTCTGCAGGCACTTTGAATCTTGGCTCGTTTTATTCCTAGGATAACTCCAGTGCTTTTTCAGAGCACATGGTTGACACAGGGACACACCAGCTCAAGCCCTCATTTATTCCAAACGCATCTTTCCCCCCTTGCCTACCTGCATTGTATATTGAATAATCCCTTCAGCAAAATGAAGGAATGAAAGGCATTTTCTCCAGGCCTGAAAGCTGGTTGACCTTTTTTATAAAGCATATAAACATAGTGAACAATGGTCATGCGTGTAAGTGTCATTGCGTGCCACGTGACCACGCTTTGTCCAATGATATAAGGCATACGTGACTATGGTCCCATAGGTAATATCACCTAGTGACATTGTTGCCTGCAGCCATAGCCCTGTGGCATGTGATCCCGTCAGATCTCAGAAGCTAAGCAGGGTCAGGCCTGGTTAGTGCTTGGATGGGAGACTGCCTGGGAACACCAGGTGCTGTAGGCTTGGGAGAAGGACCTGGCAACCCACTCCCAAATATCAATCTGCCATTGAAAACCCTATGAACAGCAGAGAAGCACTGACAATAGTGTTTTGCCTGTTGTATGTAGGGTCCTTATAAGTGGGATACCGACTTGAGGGCACCTAACAACAACAACAACAACAACAACAACAACAACAGTGACATTGTGGCCATCTTGGTTTGTGTAATTATATTCTACAAAGTTTGCACAATGACAAAAGTTCTCAGACTATACCCTCTTAATTAAATGGCACATGACTATATGTATGTGAATATGTGTGTAAATATATATTGTGTTGTTGTTGTTAGGTGCTGTTGAGCTGTGTCTGACTCATAGTGAGCCTCATAGGGTTTTCAATAGCTGATTGTTTCGGGATTACCTTGGGAGTGGATTGCCACATCCTTCTCCCATTTTTACGGTGCTGGGAATCGAACTTGGGACCTCAGAGACTGTAGAGTGGCACTCTACTAACTGAGTTAAATCCCAGCCCGAGAATATATATTGTACTTGTTTTAAATTTAACCATGCCTTGGCTGAAATCTTCATCTCTCCATGTTCCTGGTATCTATAGAGATGAAGTCTCTGATTTCTTTCCTACCAAAAACAAATGAAACAACAATGAACCAAGCAACATTCCCCCAGTCCAAAAGACAACATCCTTTGCCTTCAATATAATAGTAAGAGTTGGCTTAATCGAGAGAAGATAATAGGTGGCAGGAGAAGACATCCCAGGTACTCTGGGTACCCAGAGCAAGTAGCTTCACTCTCCTGGTTCTGAGATTTTGCCCAGTGTGGGTATCGGACTGGGTGGCTCTGGATTTCATCTTGTCTCTAAAGCCCAACTCTTCCCAGTCACCTGCCGAGTGCCTAACTGCACAGTCATCACCCAACTACAGACTCTTTTTCTCCCCCACGCTCAGCTTTGTGAGCGATGAGTCGCTGGTGGCTTGACTTCTACTTGGTGGGATGCTTGGAATGAAGATGAATCTAAACTTATATGGGCTTTGGCTTGCCTAAGATGCTGAAGCCTGCAGCCGTAGCCCTGTGGCATCCGATCCCTTCAGATCTCGGAAGCTAAGCAGGGTTGGGCCTGGTTAGTACCTGGATGGGAGATAGCCTGGGAACACCAGAAGGCTGTAGGCTTGGGAGAAGGACCTGGCAACCCCCTCCCAAAAATTAATCTGCCATTGAAAATCCTATGAACAGCAGAGAAGCACTGACAATAGTGTTTCCCCTGTTGTACAGAGGGTCGCTATGAGTCGGATACCGACTCAATGGCAACTAACAATAACAACAATAAGATGCTGAAGGGTGTTTCTTAGGGTACTTTTAGTATTGGCATGTATGACAATGCTAATTAATTTATTGGCATGACTTGCCCCTAACGCTATGGCGGTATCTTGCTGCTCTTTAGCCTGTGAGAACTTGCTAACCTCAGGGTTCCTGTGATTTCGTTTTGCCTCCTGCTAAGTCACATTTTTCTAATGGCACGAATCAGCTCTCATTTGAACTCCTCTGCATTTTTTCTAATTTCCCTGTGGAAACCCTTCCTTCCCGGAACATAAAGATTGAAGATTGGAGATTTTTAACTTGAGAACCAGAGAACTTGCTGAATGAGTAGGCAATTAGTTGTGGCAGGATGTGCCAAGCGTCACTGGAAACATAATTTTCTCCAGATTTGCAGGAAGGGACTCAGTGACACCGGTGACACAGAGTGTCCTCCGCAATGACGAGGGAGCTGCTGTGCTTGCCAGGTCTTTAAATAGGCATCGAACTTCAGATCCTTGGCTCGAAACCCAGGAGTCTGCATTTTATTACATTAAGCATGTTTTGAAATTCAGTTTCAAGTTGGTTGATTTATTGCTCGATTAAGAATATTGAACGTGGCCCCTTCTCCTTTACTATTTTATAAAAAAATCATGTTAGTGATCTCTGTGCACAGATAAATACACTCTAAATATCATTGCTCCTTTATGTTGTAGACTCATTGACCATCTATCCTCTTTGGGGATAGCGATTGGAATTGTCAGAGAAGAAAGCCCATGTTCCCTTTCAAAGTAAACAATTTTAGAGATGAAAAAGAACCAGAGATGTTAGCATCTCATTGTTCTCCCAGGGAACCATGATGCTGAGAAATTTAATGCTGTGCTCAAGGTCACAGGGACTTCCAGTCATTTTTGTTAGCTAATTCTGAGACTGATAATCATATAATCTAGAGATAGTGATAACTTCATATTTCTTATTCTTACTTTTGTCGAATTACACTGAATTGCTATTTCAAAATAATGATACATGTTGCCATGATTGCATTGTCTTATTCTTAACTATTATTAGACAGTCTCTCATGGCTCAACATTAATAAGATATTGGCCATCGCTGTGGTTTGAAAATGTTCCCCAAAATTCACGTGCTGAAAACATAATCCCCAGTGCAACAGTGTCAAAAGATGCCTACTAAGAGGCATTTAGGCCATAAAGGTAGAAACCTCATAAGTGGATTAATATCGTTTCTTTGGGAATGGGCTTGTCATAAAAGCAGTTCTGTCTTATTCCTAGATCTCTTACGCATGTCCCCTGCCCTTCTGCCTTGGGATGACACAGCAAGAAGGCCCTCGCAGGCTGCTGGCTCCGTGCTCTTGGAATTCCCAGCCTCCAGAACCGCAAGGTGTGTATACACCATGTGTAAATGCTGCAGTCCCAAGTATCCTTTTATAGCAATATAAAATGGCTTCTGACAGCCATCCGTTTGAAATAGATATTCTTCATTAAAGACAAAGGTTTATTCTAGTTTTACTAAGAGCTTTACAATGAGGTGAGGACATGGATTTTTTTTTTTTCAGTGATTTTTCACATCATAGTGGATGCTGTGGTTTGTGTGTGGCTTGTCTTCCACGGGTTCGCGTGCTGAAAGCATGGTCCCCAGTGTACGGTGTGGAAACTTTTAAGAGGTGGGGTGTCCTGGAAGGTAATGAGGTCACAGGGGCTCCACCTTAACGAATGGGTTCATGCTGGTTTGATGGAGTGGGTCAGATTTCAGAACAGTTGATTAGTTCCCATGAAAACGGGTTGTTATAAAAGAGGGAGGCTGGCCCCCCTTACCCTCTTGCTTCCTTGCTTCCACATAAGCCCTTTCTGAACAGGCTCCTTTTCCTTTTGCCACTATGTTGTGATGAACCCAAGGGGCCCTCACCAGGACACCAGTGTGTTTCTCTTCGGATCTTCCAGGTATTAGACTTGTGAGCTAAACAAACCTGTTTTCTTTATGCATTATTCTGTGTCAGGTATTTTGTTGCAGCAACACAAACCAAACTAAGACAACTTCATTTTCGGCCCCTCTCCCTGACCAATGGGCAATAATCTAATCAATGTAACCTCCTTGACGGAACTTCCATTAAACCCTTGGACAATGGGGGATGCTGAGGTCTTCTGGCGTGGCAGACACATAGAGGTGCTGGGAGGATGGTACCCTCTGAGAGGGGATGGGATCCCTTCCCACTGTGTCCAATGCTCCTCTTCCACTTTCCTGTTTGTGACTTGTATCATATATTTTAAATCAACATTGTTGTTAGGTGCTATCAAGTCAGGACTGACTCATAGTGACTCTATATACAACAGAACAAAACACTAAGTTTAAGCCCATTGTTGCATCTACTGTGTCAATCCATCTAGTTGAGAGTCTTCCTTTTTTTTGTTGACCTGCCATTTTCCCAAACATGATATCCTTCTCCAGGGGTTGGTGCCTCTTGACAACATGTCCAAAATACATAAGATGCAGTCCAACCATCTTTGCTTCCAAGGAGCATTCTGGTTGCACTTCTTCTAGGACAGATCTGTTGGTTCTTTTGCAGTTCATGGTATATTCAATATTTGTCTCCAGCACCATGATTCAAAAGCATCAATTCTTCTCCTATCTCCCTTATTTGCTGTCCAGCTTTCACAAGCATATGATGCAACTGAAAATATCATGGCATGAATCAGGTGCACCTCTGTCTTCAATATGACATCTTTTCAACACTTTGAAGAGGTCATTTGCAGCAGACTAAACCAATAGTATTGAATAAAATACTGTTCTGAGTTTTGCAAATCATTCCAGCAAGTTATTGTATCTAAGTAGGAGGTTTGGGAAAACTTATTTTCAGCCAGCTTTATAGCCAGTCAGAAATATGGGGAGGCTCAAGCTGGGGGCCTCATTGTGGGACTGAGCTCTCAACCTGTGCGATCTGGGCTTACTCCAGGTAGCTAGTGTCAGTGTTTAATTGAGTCATTGGATATTCAGTTGGTGTCCAGATAATTAAAGAATTTGTTGTTAGTGTGAGGAAATCCCCCAACACAATTGTTGTCACAGGGTCATCAGTGTCTGAAAACCAGACCATAATAGCAGAATGACTGCGGAGGGAAAAGTTCACGCTGTTTCCTCCCCTGATAATTCTTGTAGGTGGGTATTGGAGGAGGCTCTGGTTATCCCAGTTGTTGTTCTTGGGTGCTGTTGAGTTGAGTCTGGCTCATAGCAAGCCTACGTATAATGGATTAAACACTCCCCAGCGCTGTACCATGCCCAGTACTATATCAGTGTTTCTCTGATATTCAGAGGGTTTAAATGGCTGACTGGTTTTTTGAGGGAAGGGGATGTAGGCTACCAGGTCCTTCTTCCAAGCCTATAGCACTTGGTGTTCCCAGGCAATCTCCCATCCAAGAACTAACCAGGCTCCCGGGATCTGACAGGATCAGATGCCAGGGTGGTACCCCCATTGTAAGCAGGCATTACTTATTCCTCCACCAGTCACTTTGGACAGGGAGTGGGGTTCTCTGACTCACTGGACCTGGGCCATGTGCAACCCTCTGAGGCCACAGGAAAGGAAGATTCTGCTACAAGGCAATAAAAGAAAGAACTCTACCTAGGCCAGAGCAGAAGGGACAGAAGGACGTGTAAGCCAATCACAGATGGTCACAACTGATGTGCTTGACTTCATCCCTCTCATATTAATGTTTTTGCTTTCCTTGTTATCTCTTTTTTCTTTTCTTTGTTTGCCTTTTGTTTTCTAGAGAAAATTATATTTTACATTGTTTCTCTGTATAGTTTAGAAGGTAAATATTTCATTTTTATTCCACTAGTGATAATACTTAAAATTTAAAAAGATAGTTGTTTGACACCTTTTCCCCACCATTTAACAATGTCAGAATGTATGGCTGTCATTTGATTTCTTCCATTATAATATAAGAATTTTGACTTGCTCCTGCATTTCTTGCTGTTGTCTTGGGAGAAAAATATGATCTTGGGTTTTAGATTCAAGATTATTACCATAACAGTATAGAAAACATATTATTTTAAAAGGTAATATGCTCAACATCACAAAACAGTCTAATTCAAATTTAAAAACTGGCAAGGACTTTAACAGGTATTTTTCAAAGAAGGTATATAAATTGCCAATAAACACATGAAAGACACTCAGCATCATTACTCATTGTTGTTGTTGTTGTTGTTAGGTGCTCTTGAGTCGGTATTTGACTCATAGTGACCCTACATACAATAGAGGAAACACTATTGTCAGTGCTTCTCTGCTGTTCATAGGGTTTTCAATGGCAGATTGATTTTTGGAAGTGGGTTGCTGGGTCCATCTCCCAAGCCTGCAGCACTTGGTGTTTCCAGGTGGTCTCCCTTCCAAGGGAGCTTCCAAGATCTGACAGGATCAGATGCCACAGGGCTACAGCTCCAGGCTATTACTCATTAGGAAAATGCAAATCAAAACAATGATGAGCTATCACCTTACACCCATTAGGATGGTTATTATTAAAAACAAAAAGTGGAAAATAATTGTTAGCAAGTTTGTCAAGAAATTGGAACTCTTATTCATTGCTGGTGGGAATATAAAATCATGTGGCTACCACAGAAAGTAATTTGGCAGTTAAACATAGAAACATATGATCCAGAGACTCAACTCCAGATATATCCCCACCCACAAGACTTGACAGCAGGGACATAAACAGATGCTTGTACACCATGTTCATAGCAAGATTATTCACAATAGCCTAAAGAGAGAAACAGCCCAAGTATCTATCAAAAGATGAATGGATCAACAAAATATGGCATATACATACAATAGTGCATTAAAGGAAGGAGATCTGGCACATGCTATAACGCAGACGACCGTAATGAAAACGTTATACGCGGTGAAGTAAGCCAGAAACAAGGGGATAAGCATTGTGTGATTCCACTTACATGAGGTACCTGTTGTTGTTGTTGTTGTTAGGTGCCGTCGAGTCGGTATCCGACTCATAGCGACCCTACATACAACAGGCGAAACACTATTTTCAGTGCTTCTCTGCTGTTCATAGGGTTTTCAAAGTCGGATTGATATTTGGGAGTGGGTGGCCGGGTCCTTCTCCCAAGCCTACAGCTTCTGGTATTTCCAGGCGGTCTCCCATCCAGGTACTAACCAGGCCCAACCCTGCTTAGCTCCCGAGATCTGAAGGGATCGGATGCCACAGGGCTATGGCTGCAGGCCATGAGGTACCTATAAGAAGATTAGTAGAGGTGGAAAGTAGAACAGAGCTTATTGAAAGGTGGAAGTAGGCAGGATGGGGGAGTTATTGTTTAATGAGTACAGATTTCTGTTTGTTATGATAAAAAAAGTCTAGAGATGGATAAGGATGATTATCCAACAATGTGAATATACTTAATGCCATGGAATTGTACCCTGAAAATAGTGAAAACAGTAAGTTTTGTTATGTATGTTTTCCATAATAATAAAAAAATTAAACAAAAATACTCTGCATTTGAAAGTCACCAAGAGTAAAATTTCAACATTCTCAGCACAAAAAAAGTATTTGAAGAGATGGATACGTTAATTAGCTTGATTTAGTTATTTCATTTTGTATTCATAAATCTTAACATCATTTTGTACCTCATAAATACGTACAACTATACTGTATTGATTTATAATAGAATAAATTTTAAAAATTAGAAAAAGTAACATGAGGAAACCTTTTTATAAAAGGATCAAACAATGTAGAAACATATAGAGCAGAAGATGAAAGTTTTCCTTTCAGGATACTCTTTCCCAAGGTCAATCTCTTCTAACAGTTTGGTGTGTTTCTATACAGTCCAATTTTTAAGCAAGTAAGCAGATATATGCATGCAAACACACATGTATATTGATTACACATTTTAAAACCACAATTGGGCTCATACCATAAAGATCATTTTGCATCTTGCTTTATTAATGGGTATGTGTAGATGATTCTTTTATGTCAGAGTATGGTTTCCCTCATTCTGTAGAATTGACTGCATTGTACTCCTTATATTACATTTCATTAATCATTTCTCTATAGATTGATATTTGGGCTGGGATTTAGCTCAGTTGGTAGAGTGCTGTGCTGCAGTCTCTGAGGTCCCGAGTTCAATTCCCAGGACTGCAAAAATGGGAGAAGGGCCTGGCAATCCACTCCCAAGGCAGTCCTGAAACAGTCAGCCATTGAAAACCATATGAGGGTCGCCATGAGTCAGATACCGGGCCGCTATGAGTCGGATACTGACTCGACGGCACCTAACAACAACAACAACATAGATTGATATTTAGATTGTTTCTAATTTTACCATTTCATAAACATTGCTTCAGTGAATATATCTGTACACATATCTAAATGAACATATGCAAATATGCCTGTAAGACAGGTTCCTGGAGGTGAAATTGTGAAGTTGCAGTTCATGTTTTTAATTTTATTAAAAAAGTATCAATAATGCTAAAATGGCCTTCAAAATTCTTTATCAATTTATACTTCCACAGCCTAGAAAATCCTAGATATTATTTCTAGTTATTTTAATTTGCATTCACCTTAGTTCTGGTGAGAATAAGCATCTTTTCATATATTTAATGACTTTAAACTTTTCCTGAAATTATGACCATATTTTTGGCCCATTTTTCTATGGGATTATTTTGCCTTATTAAAATGTAACAATTTTCTATAATTATGAATGACACTTTATTATCTGTTTCAAAGGTTTAAATATTTCCTTTCTGGGTTTTTTATTTTTGTACAAAACTTGTGCTGACAGGATGCTAGGCACAATTTACAGATTTCTTCAATTTCATGCCTGTTACTTCCAGCTGGGGCCATCGCAGACACTGTCACATTTTCTGCTCTCCTTCTTGATGATGAAAACCACCATTCTGACCCAGTGTCTGTAGTCATCTGTCCACGTCCATTGCAGCAATTTGGAGATGTACAATCGAGCAGGTTCTCCCCACTGAAACGGGGAAGGTTCTGGTGGGGGACCCTCAGGAAACTTTCCTTCCTGATGATGGGGACTCTCTAGAGAGGTCACCTGCTTTTCTTGCCCCCCTTTCTCTTGTGAACCTCCCTGTGTAAGGCTGTTGCATACATCAAAACCCTGAACAAAAAAGTGCACAGGTAAAATCTACCCTGAAATATGCATTTACACAGAGGGGTTGATGGCATCTCTGAGCTGCTGGATGAACCCTTCAGTTGATCGCTTGTTATGGCAGATTAAAAACCCTCCACTTATAGTTAGGTATTCTGTGACTCACAGCTGAAAAAGCACCTGGTGTGGATGGGATATGATTCATCCCGCAAAGATTCATGCACTCACAGTCCATCCTTGGTGTGGCCATATTGGAATATGACTTTTAAGGGGCAGGGCCTAGTGGGAGGCCCTGAAGTCAATTGCAAGGGCAGCCTTAGGAAAGGATTGTGGGAGTCCAGTTTCTCTCTGGCTTCCACTTTCAAGTTGCAATCCTTTTGTGACACATGCATTCCTCTCATTGTGACCCCATCTACCATGTGGTAATAACAGCCAACAGGGGCTTCACAAGAGCATACTCCATGTTGTTTGGACTTTCAGCTTCCAAAACTGTGAGCTAAATACCCCTATTTTTAAAAATAAAGTTATCCTGCCTCAGGTATTCTGTTACAGTGATGATAAATGGACTGATTCAGCCTCCTAACTAAGCATTGCCATATCTCAGTGACACATCCTTGTCCAGGAGCTGAGAGTCTAGTTCTCCTTGTTGTTTTCCATGCATCTATCCCAGAAGCAACTCTGCACACCTTCCCAGTCATTGGGTATCTCTCCCTATCAGACAACATCATATGCAATTTCACCCTTTATCTCTAATACTTGTAGCAATTTAAGTATTGTTTATTTTATAGAGAAAGAGGATGAAGCTAAATGAGGTCAAAGATGTGACCAATATGTATATTTAGCCCCTGTAAAAACTAAGTTCAAAATCGTTTACCTTAGTTTATGTAGACCATAGTACATGTTCCTACCATTCCCCCAGGTTGACCTTGGCCTTACCTTGTACCTTGGCTTCAGGAATGATGCTTGACCATACAGCCTTATTGGATTCCACTTCTGTACAAAAGGAAAGTTACTGGGATAGAACTACACCACAATCAGGACCACTAGTTACGGGCTGCAGTGTTCTTCCAAGTTCATATGTTGGTGTCCTCTGCCCAGGGCCGAGGGGCAGGACTGCTTCCCTGGTAGGTCCAGAAGGCAGGATGGAGACAGAGTACCAGACTGAACAGGGTTATTCTCATTCCTTAACATTAAATGAATGTTTCCTGGCCAGATTTTGGACCCATTTGGGTCACAGGGCCCCTTTCTTCTTTCCAATTTCTCCCTCATAGGATGGGGTTATCCATCCCATGCCTGTCCTACGATCATGTTCTTCAAGCAGATGGTTCACAGCTAGAGAGGAATTTTGCTTTTGGATGAATCATTCTGATTGGATGAATCACTCACACCTGATTGGGATGATAGATTGAATTTTTGACCAAAGTTGCTGCTAGAATGTACTAAGATCTTGGTAGATATTGGGATATGGTGAATATATTTTGCATCTGAGGAGGCTATGACTTTTGGGAGGCAGAGGGTGGAGTACTAAGGACTAAACTGTTTTCTCCTCAAATGTGTACCTTGAAGTCCTAAGCCTCAGGATATCAGAGTGCAACTGTACATGGAGATAGAGTTTTAAACGGATGATTAAGGAGAAATCAGGCCATATGGATGGGCCTTAATTCAATATGACCTGTGTCCTTATTAGACCAAGAATTTAGGGCACAGACATACCCAAAGGAAGAGTAAGTTGGAATGGATCTTGCAAGGAAATGGTGGTCGTCTGCAAGCCAAGGATAGAAGCCTCAGAAGAAGTCCTCTGCTGACACTTTGATCCTGGATATCTGTCCTCTAGAACTATGACAAAATCAAATTCTATTGTTTAAGCCACGCAGCCTGTCATGCTCTGTTACAGTAGCCTGAGCAGATGAACATGACGCCCTAAATTCTATTGTTCAAGGCACAGTTAGGACACCTGGATGGTTACATTTTCCTGTACTAATGTCCTTGTGTCCTTGTTATTCATCCCACAGATTTAGGATGGGACTGAGAGAAAAGAGACTGTTTAAGGTGGTGGAATGCAACCAGGATTTAACTGGGGAAGAGAGTTAGCAACAGTCTCAAAGGTCTCTCCTCAGCATGGAAACATACTGGAGAGCAGTTTTAACTAGTGGGAAATGGACTACACTGTGACACCAGACCAAAAGGAGTAAATTTAACAACTGAGAAGAAGTGTAAACTGCGGGATGCCCCTTCAAAGTTGCCCTTCTCTGGCAAACAGTGGTGAGTGTGAGATGGACTTCTATCTGCTTGGAGGAGTCGGGGGCATAGAGCCCCACATGCATGAAAAATTACACCATAAACTATCGGGAGCTGATTCACAGACCAGACTGCCTCAGCTGATACAGACAGTGGCTCCCATATGTGCTCTCTATATGAGGTCTCTCAGGGAACAAGACTCGAGGTCTGTTAGAGCCTGCCCCAAAGAGGACATATGCACATTCCTGCAGGTATTTGGGACCCATCTGAAAGGGAGACGGGGCCAATGAAAAGCCAAGTCTGACCTTGGAGGAGCACTGCAGAAATACACAGCCAAATCCCATGAGGAAGCAGTCACACTAAAAAAGCCCACATAGTGAGGCAAAGGAATACCACAGTCCACCCCCACACCCATCTCAAAAGCCTGGGCCAAGGAAGGGGTGTGGCCATAAGGTCCGTGGGGCATTGCCCTTTTAAGTAAACAATCCCTGAGAATTCCTATAGGCTGCCCTGAGAAGAGGAAGGAGACTGCAAGTACTGCAACACCAAGAAGCTCCCAGAGGACACAGGGAGTGAGCCAGATTGTGGCCATTTAATTAGGCAACTCTGGAGGTGAGCTGCTGGTGGCCCTGAGAAATTGGGGGCTATTGAGGGTATTCCAACAACTTGGAATCCCTTGGACACTCATCTTCTGCTAGGGCACTGTGCACTGGGTCCCAAAGTTGGCCTCAGGAAGTGTTCCTGCCTGTGCTGGGTAGGGAAATCCAAAGGCCCACTGTGTGTGTGTGTGTGTGTGTGTGTGTGTGTGTGTGTGTGTGTGTGTCTGGGCAATTCTAGCCCAGCTCTGTGGGTGGTAATTAGCCCAGAGAGCATGAGGATATGAGCATTGGCAGGCTAACACTGGATGGAGTGGCCACTGAGGGCACTACATCTGGGGACCTGGTGGGGATCCTGGTAGTTCATGAGTCAGAGGGACTAGAACTGAATCACCTCCTGAATAAGTAGAGGGATTTCAAGGGCACATGCCCCTCTGAGGATTGAGCTGCCACAGACAAAAGGGCTGGAACAGCTCTTTTATAATATCTACAGAGCAGGTGGAAGTCATTAGGAGCTGAGTGACTGTCCCATAGTCTGAATTAATCAGTATGGGTTGAGATGTTGTCAGATTAGTCTTTATTTCCTTTATGTGTGTGTTTTATTTTTTATTTTATTTTTTAACTTTTGTTTCAGTTCATTTAATTTTTTTTTATGTCTATACAGATCTGGGTAATTCCTTTGATCTCTTTTTAGTTCCCCCCCACACTCACACACCATTTTATCCCTCCCTCTATGCCTGTAGACTTCAAAACCTTTCACTACCAATCTCAATAATCATAATTTATAACTATTAGTTGGTTTAAGTTACCCTAGTCAATCAATATCTCCCAAATTTATTCATCAAAACCAAAATAAGACATTACCCACCCTTGCATTTTCTAGACCTCTTGAAAAGTATGCATAGCCATATATGAAGATATATTACTTATAAGGAAGAAATAATTCCTTAAAGAACACCAGGTTAGAGAGGATGCCCTGATTGACCAAAACCCCTTAATAATTGACTTTAAAGTAGCCCAGATTTTATATATGTCAGAAAAAAGAATTTAGAAGTCTGCTTATAAATATGCTGAAAGACACCACATCCAAACAGATGAGAACAATTGAAACACTGGGCAAAAAAGTATCTAACTTAGAAGAAAATGTCAGCAAATAAATCAAGATCCTGAAGAAGAATGAAACAGAAATGCTGGACTTCAGTAAGGTTGTCTCTTAAAATAGATGGAGAGTTCAAGACATTCCATGATATTGACAAGTTTAAGTGATTCACAACCACCAAGCCAGCATTGCAGAAGACCCTTAAAGAAATACCACATATGGGAAAGCAAGAAAAAGTCAAGTGCAACAGTAAATCAACTTAAAATAACAGTAGCTTCCTTGGTATCCAGATTGGATGAAGCCATAAACATGATTTCTGATACTGAATGAAAAGTTGAAGATCTTATCTATTCACAAGCCAAGAAAGATGAGGCTATTAATATGACCAATACTTTTAAGAGTATTTTGATAAAATGAAGAGATGCAACCTATGAATACGAGGGGTGCACAAAGGACCAGAAATTGACACTAGGCCATAGGAAAACTATTCAATGAAATATTAGCTGAAAACTTCCCAAACATAAGGGAATAAATGTACACCCAAATCACAGAGGCATCTAGAATTCCAAACAGACTAGAGCAGAACAGAGCCTCACAACTACACATTACAATTGGAATGCTAAATCTAGAGAGCAAAGAAACTATTTTAAGGGCTTCAAGAAACACCAACTCACTTTCAAAGGCAAACCCATCAGAATAACAGCTGACTTATGAACAACTCTAAAGGCAAGGAAAACATGGTCAGACATTGTTAAAGCCCTGAAAAAGAATAACTGCCGCAGGATTACTTTATTCAGTAAGGCTGTCTTTTAAAATAGATGGAGAGTTCAAGACATTCCATAATATTGACAAGTTTAAGTGATTCACAACCACCAAGCCAGCCTTGCAGAAGATCCTTAAAGAAATGACACATATGGGGAAGCAAGAAAAAGCCAAATGCAAGAACAAAGAAATGAATAAAAGACAAGAGGGGGATGCATGACCACAATGGTTAAATATGAACCAAATAATAGTAACAAACATAAAAATGATGCAGAATAATAAGCTCCTCTCGATAACTACTTTAAATGTAAATGGCCTCAGTGCTACATTCAGAAGGCACCAACTGGCCTAGTGGATTAAAAAAACAAAAATCCTCAATATATGGGATTCAAGAGACTCATCTCATCCAAAAGGATCATCAAAGTCTGAAAATTAAAGGCTAGAAAACAATATACCAAACGTGATTTAAAAAAAGCCAGAGGTAGCTATACTAATTTCTGGCAATTTAGAATTCAATCCCAAACTGATCAGAAGACACAAAGATGGCCACCACTTATTAGTAAAAGAAAATGTCAACAGGAAGACATAACATTACTTAATATTTATTCGCCAAATATAGGAGCACCAAACTTCATAAAACAAACTTTATTGGCAATAAAGGAGCACATTGTTTAAGACACAATAATTATGAGAGATTTCAGTACCCAACTATTTCCAAGTGACAGGCTATCAAAACAAAATATCAGCAGAGAAATGATGGGCTTAAAAAGTACCATAGACCAACTAGATCTAACAGATGTCTACATAATATTCCATTCATCAGATGCAGAATACACTCCCTTCTCAGTACCCCATGAAACTTTTTCAAAAATAAATCACATTTTAGAACACAAAATGGCCTCAAAAATAAAAAAAAATTGAAATAATCCCCTGTACCTTATCAGATCACAATGGATTAAAACTAGAACTCACAAGCAAGAGAAACTACAGAAATGTTTTAAGTACATTGTTGTTGTTGTGTGCCATCGAGTTATGTCTGACTCATAAAGATTCTCACAGGGTTTTCAATGGCTGATTTTTTCAGGATTGCCTCCAAAGTGGATTGCATGTCCTCCCATTTTTGTGGTGCTGGGAATCGAACTCAGGACCTCAGAGACAGCAAGGTAGTGCTCTACCAACTGAGCTAAATCTCAGCCCAGTGGAGAGTACATAACACCTTCTGTATGATCAATGAATCATCAAAGAGATCAGAAAGGAAATTTAAAAATTCCTGCAATCAAATGAGGATGAAAACACATCCTACCAAAATATATGGGATATAGCAAAGGCAGTTCTCAGGGGGAAGTTCATAGCCATGAGTGCCTTTATCAGTAAGATTTAAATTGAGAAGCCCTAATTAAATAATTTAATGACACACCTTAAGGCACTAGAAAGCCAATAACAAGCCACACTCAAAAGGAGTACACAGAAAGAAATTATTAAGATCAAGGCAGAAATTAACAAAAGAGAGACTGAAAAGACAATACAAAGAATTAACAAAACCAACACCTGCTTATTCAAAAAGATCAACAAAATTGGTACTCCCTTAGCCAGACTCACCAAAAGAAAGGCTGAAATTTAAAAAAATCAGAGATGACAATGGGGACATAAAAATGCATATCAATGAAATCCAGAAAATTGTCAGTGACTACTTTGAGAAACTGTACTCCCACAAAAATGAAAATACAGAAGAAATGGGCAAATTCCTTAATATGTATGACTTACCAAAATTAAACCCTGAGGACATAAGCAAATTAAGTAGACCCATTACAACCACTGAGTTCGAGGCAGTAATAAAATCCTCTCAACAAAGGATAGCCCAGGTACTGACCATTTTATAGCTGAATTCTATCAAACATTTAAAGAAGAATTAATACCTATTCTCCTCAAATTATTTTAAAACATAGGAAAAATTCATTCTATGAAGTCAGTATCTCTGTGATACCAAAACCAGAAAAGGATTCTACAAAGAAAGAGAACGATAAACCAGTTTCTCTGATGAACATTGATGCAAAAATTTTTTATAAAATTCTGGCAAACAAAATTCAGCAACACAGAAAAAGATCATACACCATGATCAGGCGGGCTTCATTCCACAGATGCAAGGCTTGGTCAACCTTCATAAATTAATTAATGTAATTCAACGTATCAAGAGACTTGCAGACAGAAACCACATAATCATCTCAATGGATGCTGAGGTCTTTGACAAAGTGCAACATCCCTTCATGATAAAAGTCCTGAAGAAATGAGGCATAGAAGGAACTTATCTAAATGTCATAAGGCCCATCTATGAAAAACCTATAGCCAATATCATATTAAATGGGGAAATTTGAAAGCATTCCCTCTAAGATCAGGAACAAGGCAAGGATGTCCACTCTGTCCTCTCCTATTCAATATTGTGACTGAAGTCCTAGCCAAAGCAATTAGGCAAGAGAAAGAAATTAAAGGAATACAGATAGGGAAAGAGGAGGTAAAATTTTCCTTATTCACAAGTGACATGATCCTGTATCTAAAGGACCCTAAAAATTCCACTAGCAAACCCTTACGGCTAATTGCTCCTTCAGCAAAGTAGCAGGATACAAAATTAACACTCAAAAATCAGTAGCCTTCCTTTACAACAATAGTGGACAGGAAGAGAAAGAAATCAACACAATCTTATACATAAAAGTCCACCCAAAAATTAAATATTTAGGAATCAATCTAACCAAAGACCCTAAAGACCTCTACAATGCAAACTTCAAAACATCAAAGAGAGAAACAGCAGAAGATACTAGAAGATGGAAGGACCTCCCTTGCTCATGGAATGGAATAATTAATATTTTGAAAATGGCTATACTACCAAAGCCATTTACAGATTTAATGCAATTCCCAACAAAATTCCAGTGACATACTTTGCAGAGATTGAAAAAATAATCCTAAATTTCATATGGAAGCACAAAAGACTGCATATAGCCAGAACAATCCTAGGTACAAAAACAGGGCAGGAGGGATCACACTGACTTCAAAGTATATACAGGGTCGTAGTGGCAAAAACAGCTTCATACTGGCACATATTTAGATATGTAAAAATGAACAATCATACCTAAGAGTGTAAAATACAAACAGATCAGAAAGATAGGGAGAAGGGCTAAGCAAGTGGGAGCAGGGGTTGGGGAAGGTGAGAAGGGAAGGGGAAATAATTCAGAGGGGTAAAGAGGAAGAGGAAAATTTCAAAATGTAAGGTGTAATTATATGAATGCATACGGGAGAAGGACATGGCAGTCCACTCCCGGGGCAATCCTGAAACAATCAGCCATTGAAAACCCTACAAGGGTCGCTATGAGGTTGGACCTGACTTGATGGCACCTAACAACAACATATGAATGCATGAAAAAATAGGAGGAAGGAAAAAAATCAATGAAAATATAACCCACGATCGCTTGCTATGTAACCCATGGTACGATTTTCATTACATATTAATTAAAATGCCTACTTTTTTCTTTTCTTCTTTGGTTGATACTGTTCTGTAAAAATACATAAGATGATGAATGTATAAGCCCAAGTGATTTGGTAGTTGCATAATGGATACAGCAATTGAAGTGTTGCTCTATAGCCCACCAACATTTATAAGTAAAATAAAATTTAAAAATAAAGAGGACGGGACTGAGAAAACAGGATAGGGATGGAGGACTAGAAGTAGAACAGCACCCCTCCACCCCACATTCTCAGGTTATTTGTAAACGTGGCATCCTCCCTTTATTCAAAAACTCTATACCCAAAAACTGGAATGGCAAAAACTGAGAAGTTGGGCAGAGTTGCTCCTGTGACAGGCTCCTCAGAGAAGATGGCAGCAGCCATTCACGACAGAAACAGTGACTTTGGGTCAAAGATGAAGCGTAGCCATGGAGAGCACAGAGGACCAAATGTTTCCCCCCATCACGTCTTATTGTAAAGCCTGTGTTAGAAGCTACAACTGTCTGCTTGGCTACTTAATGCTTTGGATATTGGTTTGAATGTTTCACATTTCAAAATCAGGCTGGGGATGTAGCTCAATGGAAAAGTATCGTGGGGTTGATCCTCAGCATCACAAATGTAGCAATAAGAATAAAAAGAAAAAGAAAAACACAGGTTGGACATGATGGCGCATGTCTGTAATCCCAGCAACTCAGGAGGGGAGGCAGGAGGATTGGGAGGTTGAGGCCAGAGGCAGCTGGTGCAATATTAAGGTGCATAACTTTTCATCTCAAGATAAAAAATAAAAAGGGGGCTGGGAATGCAGCTTAGTGGTGGAGCACTTGCAAAGTATGCGTGAAGACCCTGGGTTCAGCCCTTGGTTGTTGTTGTTGTTGTTATTAGGTGCCGTGGAGTTGGTATCTGATTCATAGCGACCCTACATACAATAGGGAAAACACTATTGTCAGTGCTTCTCTGCTGTTCATAGGGTTTTCAATAGTGGATTGATTTTTTTTTTTGGGGGGGGGAGTGGGCTGCCGGGAGCACCTGGTGTTCCAAGGCGGTCTCCCATCCAAGTACTAACTAGGCCTGACCCTGCTTAGCTTCCGAGATCTGACGGAAAGAGGAGGTCAAATTTTCCCTATTCACAAGTGACATGATCCTATACCTAAAGGTATAGGGCTGAAGCCTGCAGCCGTAGCCCTGTGGTTACGGCTGCAGGCTTCAGCCCCCTAGTACTGCAATAAAATAAAATAAAAATAAAAATTAGAAAAGAATCATTTGGACTTCTCTCATTCCCTACTCATCTGCTGGAGTTTATGCTGCATTAAGTCTAATTTGAAGCAGACCAAGATTGTTTAATTTTCTTTTCTTTTTTGTTAATCCTTCATTGACCTTCCCATCCCATCCTTTAATTCCTTTTATTGATTAAGCTCTACCCGCTGAGGATGTCATTGGAACAGAAGGGAATGTGGATGCAAAATGTCTGCTTCAGCTCAGAAAACAGCCGCGACACCAAGTTCACTGCAGGGCCCTGGACACCCCTGTGCCCTGGAGGTCCCCTGTGGGGAAGGCGGCCTGCCAACGGGACAGTCCATGCTCGTTAATTTCCCTGTTGATCTGTCTATTGCATTGGGCAGTAAAACCCTCCTTAGATGAAAATGGTTTTCAGGACAAGCAATGGGCAGGGTCTGAGTGTCCTCAGAGGGTGTCGGTGGCTTAGAGAGCAAGGCCTGCGGTCAGGTGGAGGGGGTCTCAGACTCCTCACGCACCTCCGCGTGCCTGGGTGCTGCAGCCTTCGGAGTTATTACAGGCAATGGCAGACGTGGTTTTCCTCTAACAAGCAACATTTTGAAAGAAGTATTTTTTTTCCCCTCAATCAAATGTACTCACTCTTGTCCACTGACCAACTCCCTTTGCTGGTACCTCGCTCTTTCCCTGCAGCGAGGGGCTCCCCCGTCTGGTGTACTACTGAAGACAAAGGCTCCTTTGGAAGGAAGAACTCACCTTCCAGAGCAGAGGTGGAATGCTCGACAAAGCCTCCCTGAGCACCTGCTGTGACTTTGGGCTGGTCTAGATCCTGGGAGGAAACTGACTCTGGCAGATTCTACTTGCCTTGTCTTGTTGAACCTCCAAAACTACAGTAGAGGCAAGTTCTATTATTATCCCCATGCCCTATAGGGCTGTAGCACAGACAGGTTAAGTAACTTGTCCACAGTCACACAGTAGTAAGTCCCTAGAATCAAGATTATTTTTTCATTTATCTTGATCACATTTTGGGTAATTGTTGTTAGGTGCTGGCAAGTCGGTATCCGACTCATAGTGACCCTACATAGAACAGGCGAAACACAAGTGTTGGTACTTCTTTGCTGTTCATAGGGTTTTCAATGGCAGATTAATTTTTGGGAGTAGGTTTGCCAAGTCTGTCTCCCAAGCCTACAGCACCTGGTGTTCCCAGGTGGTCTTCCATCCAAGTACTAAGCAGGCCTGACCCTGCTTAGCTTCTGAGATCTGAGAGGATCAAATGCCACAGGGCTATGCTGCAGGCTACATTTTTGGGTAGGGAGGGGAAAAAGGAAGCTGGGGTATTCTAAAGGAATTCACTTATTTTTGAATGATTCAGGCCTCTGTGTGAAGGCAACAGATAAGAACTTCAAAAGAAAATATAACTACAACTCATTATCACCTAAAAAATTTAATAGTATTTCCTCAATATCTAATATTTAGTTCACAAGTGTTTTTCATAACTATATAGGTTTCCTATGTAAATGGATGTTGTTGTTGCTGTTAGGTGCCGTCGGTCAAGTTGGTATCCAGCTCATAGAAACCCTACATACAACAGGTGAAACGCTCTTGTTGCTGCTTCTCTGCTATTCATAGGGTTTTCAATGACAGATGATTTTTTGGGAATGCGTTGCCGGGTCCTTCTCCCAAGCCTACAGCACCTGGTGTTCCCAGGCAGTCTCCCATCCAAGGACTAACCAGGCCCGACCCTGCTGAGCTTCCGAGAGCTGACAGGATTGGACGCCACAGTGGTGTGGCTGCAGGCATGTAAATGGATAGTTAATTAAATCACACAAATAAAACATGACTTCATTAATGCGTTAAGGATTGTTAGATATTTAGTTTGTTTCTGACTTAAGGCTATTATAAAGAACATTGTTATTAATAGCCTTGTGCCTAAATCTTGGCACATTGTCTTAGCATTTTTCTCGTGATAAATTACCAGAGTAGGACTGCTATTATAAGGGTGATGCTCATTCTAAAGATTTGTGCTATGTAATTGTGAGAAAATCTCTATTTCCCAGGCATCATCCCTATCTGAGTATCTGCGTCTTCACCAAGACTGAATGTTGGCCTTTATTATTCGTTATCTATTTACTGTTATCACAGGTGAACATGGAATGGCATGGAGTTTGTATTTCTTTGCTAATTGGAGATAGGACACTTGAATATATTTACTGGCCATCTATTTTTATAAAGAATTTTACTAGCTCTCCATCCAAGATTATACAGTCACATGTAATTTATTCTAGCATTTTGTTTAACATCGTTCAAGTTGGGTCCAACTCATAGCAACCCTATGTGCAATAGACAAAACAGTACTCAACACTGCTATGTCCAGCACTATGTCAGTGCTTCTCTGCTATTCAATGGTTAATTGTTTCGAGAATGGGCTGCCAGATCCTTTTCCCAAGCCTACAGCACCTGGTCTTCCCAGGGGGGGTCTCCTATTCAAGTACTAACCAGGTCCAACCCTGCTTAGCCTCTGAGATCTGATGGGATTGGACGCCAGGGTGGTGTGGCTGCTGGTAGGTTTAACATTATTATCTGTAATTTATTTGGAACGTATTGACATAAAGCACAGCATATGACCTTATTGTTTTTCGTACATTTATACAATTTTTCCAAGATTCTGTATACATAATATATAGGTAGGTGTGTGTGTGTGTGTGTGTGTGTGTGTGTGTGTGTGTGTGTGTGTGTGCTTGGGGAGAAGGAGGGTGAAAGAGAGAGAGAGAGTGAGAGAGAGAGAGAAGGAGGGAGCTTTCTCATGTTTACCACTGAGCAGACAATTTTCTTGTTCTTTTCTTTATGATGCATCGAATCAGCAGTGACTCTTCAGCTCCCACTATATGCCGTGGCTGTAATTAATAGGCACTGAGGGAATTTCTGTGAGCAGGAGAGACCGTTCTACTTTTCAGACCACTTTGCAGAAGGAGGGAGTGGGCAATTCAACATTAAGGAGCAAGTTGGTGGACAATGGGATTGTGTTCCCATAAAGCAAAGAAAGCAAGGGGAAGAAAGAATAAGAAAGTGATGAAGACAGGTAGAATTACTTTGGAAAAGTCAAAGGAAGTTCTCTGAGGAGGCAACATTGGAGCCCATTGTGATCAGCCTCTCTGTCTGGGTTCAATCAGTCTTTTCAGACAATAAGCCCCAGGATTTATGGACCCACTCCTTTCTCTGTTTTCTATTTCATGAGTTTCTGTTTGAGCATTAACTGTTCTCTTTTGACAGCTTCTTGGGAGGCTTCTGGACTTCCGGACAGCTCTGGGCCCGTGGGAGCAATCTTTCTCCAGTCCCTCTGCCGCCAGGCTGGTGGGCACAGATTGGCACCCCCCTGTCTTAGAGAGAACACACTTGCCTTCCGGCAGGCCTACGTTGTTGTCATTGTTGTTGTTGGTGGTGGTGTTGTTAGGTGCCATGGAGTTGGTGTCTGACTCATAGTGACCCTACAGACAACAGGTGACACACTATTGTCAGTGCTTCTCTGCTGTTCATAGGGTTTTCAATGGCAGATTGTTTTGGGGGAGTGGGCTGCCTGGTCCTTCTCCCAAGTCTACAATACCTGGTGTTCCCAGGCAGTCTCCCATCAAAGTACTAACCAAGCCCAACTCGGCTTAGCTTTCGAGAACTGACAGGATCGGACGCCACAGTGGTACAGCTGTGGGCAATGAGGCGCTCCACAGACCATTATTGGAATGGGCAGTTTTTATTCGAGGGTTTCATTTACCCAGAAAACTTTCCAGGGCACGCAGCAGCCGGATCATTGCAAGGAAGATGGCTGTTCTCTGACCCGAGGGGGGGGTACTTTAATAAGGTTGGCACCCAGAACTAAAGCTACATAGCCTGAAGCAGGAATCTATCTACAAGAAAGTGCATTTTCATGCTAATTTAAAATTCAGGATTCATGCCGCCAAAATGGAATGAGAAGAATAACTTGCTTTGGTTGCATTGATGCTACAAAAGCTTTGCTTCTGCAAATGCCAGCTACATAAAAGTACCACGCCCGGGGGTCAAAGAGCATTCCTTTCTTCCTTACACTCATTTGACTGCTGGGTGCGCCTAAACTGTTTAGAATGAAGTGGTTCATTTGGAACTGGAAATTTCCTTGACGTTCTGGCTTCCAGTCCATTTACCCAATTTGCTTTTCATGCTTACAGAAAACCCATTTGTCCATTTTTCTATTTAGGGGGATATTTAAATGGCATTGCACCTGTTCAAAAGCTGAATGGAAGCACAGAGACCACATATTAGACAAGCAAAGTATGCTTCACAGAAAAATGAAAATCACCCATCACAGAGCCCCACTGGGCCCAGGAGTGTTTGTGGTTGGGGACCAGGGCCCTCAGTCACAGGGGAATACTGACTGGGGTTACTTTCATCAGGAGCAAAGAAGTTTGTTCTCTGCATATGGCTGTTGTTGTTAGGTGCCGTCAAGTCGTGTCCGACTCATAGCGACCCTCATAGGGTTTTCAATGGCAGATCGTTTCAGGATTGCCTTGGGAGTGGGTTGCCACAGCCTTCTCCCATTTTTGCTGGGAATCGAACTCGGGACCTCAGAGACTGCAGAGCGGCACTCTACCAACTGAGCTAAATCCCAGCCCCTCTCTGCATATGGATATATTGTTTACTCACTGATGTTAAAGTCTACATTCATTTTTTATTGTGGGTGTCAACAAAAAGTTCAGGTCCACTACACAGTGGCAAGGCGAATGACCTAAAGCATAGAATACGATCAAACATTTGAATGGGCAGAAGCAGTTGGGAGGAAGGTGGAATTCTTTGGCTCTCATTTGCCCCAATCTTCTTTGCTGAGACTTCCAGGTGCATATTTTTTAACCCAAATCCAGGGAGAGAGAGAGAAAGAGGAGCGATGTTTGGGAAGGAGTTTACCATTCTCCTCTTCTTAGAGATTCACGAAGTACATCTTCATATAAAAAAAAAAAAGAAATGAAAAAAATCCAACAGTAAAGAAATGTCACTAATTTTATTCAACCTGGCATTTCCCCAAATATAGTAAGAAATTGGTATTTAGTGGAATTGGTGTTGGTGTTAGATGCCGTCCAGTCAGATCTGACTCATAGCGACTCTATGTGCAACAGAATGGAACATTCCTGGACACTGTGCCATGGCTGGCACTATGTCAGTGCTTTTCTGCTATTCATAGGGTTTTCAATGACTGTTTTGGGGTTGTTTCAAGAGAGGGTTGCCAAGTTCTTCTCCTGTTTTTGTGGTTCTGGGAATCAAATCTGGGGCCTCAAAGAGTGCAGAGCAACACTCTACCAGCTGAGCTACACCCCAGCCCATTTAGTTGAATGTTGTTGTTAGGTGCCATCAAGTCGGTATCCAACTCATAGCCATCCTATGTGCAACAGGCGAAACACTATTGTCAGTGCTTCTCTGCTATTCATAGGGTTTTCAATGGCTGATTGATTTTTGGAGTGGGTTGCCAGGTCCATCTCCCAAGCCTACAGCACCTGGTGTTACCAGGAGGTCTCCCATCCAAGTACTAACCAGGGCCAACCCGGCTTAGCTTCCAAGATCTGACAGGATTGGATGCCACAGGGCTACAGCTGCAGGCATTTAGTTGAATACATACTAGAAAATACAGATTTCTGCCCCCTTCATTTTGCTGAGTAGAAGACATGGGTAGTGCCTAGTATATTCCTTGACAGTTACAGTGTTAACCTGGTATCAGGGGAGTAACTGGTCTCTGCATTTGGAAATCATCATAGAAAATGATAATTCTGTTTTGATCAGTTTTATACCCATCATGTGGAATTACTGCTGTCACAATTCTTAAATCCCTTCCTTGCAGCTGACACCTACTTTGTCTGCTTTGATGGGTTTTCTAATGCTGACTTTCCTATTCCGAGACAAGAGTATTTTGGAATTCACAGATGTAAATTGTGGGCACAGCAGATTCCTAGTGTGAAATCTGGTTTCAGGAGCTGATCACAATCGCTTCCGTCTAGTGCAGTGTGGCAGCGCTTTGCTTCAGTCCTCCTCCGTGTGAGCCAGTCAATCCCAGGATCGTGGGTTTTGGAGGCCAGTAAACAATGCCAGGGCACCTCGTCTAAATGCTGGTGGAAGTCCTCAGGGCCTGCCTGGCTTCGGCATCACCTGGCTGCTCAGATCCACACACCTATGTGACACCTGCATGTTCAATTTTTCTCCAAGGAGCTCTCAACACTTGCTTCACATTCAAATCTTTTGAGAATCCAAAACAGAACCCCCCTGACAACAACAACAAGTAAACACTACTAGCAACCACCCCCAAATAAAACCAAACACCAACCAAAACAAAATAACAAAGGCTAGCTGCTACCAGTTAAATTACAACTTCTTAGATGTGGGGACTGAACTTTATATTTTTATTTTTTAAACTTCCTTGGATGAGTGTGTGCAGGTGATTTTTAAAAGCAGAGAACCATTAGCCAGGCACGGTGGCACATGCCTGTAATCCCAGCGGCTCCAGAGGCAGAGGCAGGAGGATCGCAAGTTCGAGACCAGAGCAGTCTGCATAACTTAGCGAGACCCTGTGTGAAAAAAAAAAAAAGCAGAGAACCATTGAGCTGGAAGATCAGTTGAATACTTTCCTAGGCCCTAAGTATGAAGCCTGCAGGATCTCGGGCTATGCTTTCTATCGCACAACTCTGGTGAGATAGGCCATTCCCACGGCAGGTGGAGAGATGCAACTGTATTTCTCACAGTTGGGCCTCAAGGGACATCAGAAGCACAGGAGTCATGCTCAGCTGGGCCCTCCAGGCTCAGGCCAACCTTCCAGAGCAGGCAGAGTCATGGCTGCATGGGTCATACTTGCAATGGGTCTGGAGGACCCCAGGGAGTAGTTCCCCCTGGGTTCTCTACCCAAGGAGCAACTGAGTCACTGGGCTGAAGCGTTGGAGGGAGTCCTGCTTCAGGGGGGACAGGAACAGAGCCCGGGCTGTATTCACCAGGCCCCCTTAATCCCAGGACGTTGCATTCTCAGCACACCTACAGTTATTGGGAGGACTACAACTGAGAAAAGGGGAAAGAGCAGGTTCACCAAGGCACTTGGCCAGCCTTGAGGGGAAGTGGCTTATGGAACTCAGTATCCAGTCAACCTGATTTTGCTCTTAATCCTCAGTCCAAGTTCTGCTCTTCTCTTCCATCTGATTACCATGACCCAGGTTCTACTCTGTACTCCTCAACCCCAGTAATCCTCCTAAGACCAGGCTTCTCACAGTGATAATCTCCCCAACCTGACCTTCTGACTTGGGGTATTGTTTAGTTTCTCAGTTTCCCAAGAAACTAAGTTTCTCTGTGGGGCCATTGGTGTGATTTGGGTATGCTCTGAGGGTGCCTTCCAAACGCTCATGCATTGGGTGTGAGGTCCTCTGTGTGGAATTTTGAGAGGTGGTTCCTTTAAAAGGTGGGGCCAAGTGGGAGGTCCTTAGGTCAATGGAAAGTGTGCCCTTGGAATGGACTGTGGAGACTCAGGCTCTTTCTGGCTCCTGCTTCAATGTGTGATCTCTTGCTCCTGTACACGCTCCCAGTCACCCATCATGGGGTCCTCCACTAGCAAAAGTGCTATTCTGTTTGGGCCTTCACCTTCTAAAACCATGCACTAAATAAACCTCTTTTCTTTATAAAGTTAGCTTGCCTCCTTTATCTCATTGTAGTTATGAAAATAGACTAATGTGATCATCCTTAATCCCACATATTCTGCCCTTTTTACCCACACCTCTCCATTCTCTGCTGATCTGGGAAGGATGAATCCCCTTCCCAGAGTTCCCTACAGAGCTGGCCTTGCCTGTATGACAAGTGCACTGGTTAGCCCTTATTTATAGTTATATTCATACCCTCACGGTCACTAAACGGTTGCCTACTTTAGGTAATTAGAATGGATTCTGAACCAATGAGTGATTCAATACATTATTCTTATTTTACAAATAGACTAGAATAAGTCCTATTGTAATTAGAAATAGACGATGGAGATTCTGGTCCTGCCAACTACCACAAATTCTAAGTTTTTTGACAATCCATTACCCTAAAGTCTGTGCTTCACGTTGCCCTTCTTCCAAATGGAAATAATACCACCCACCCACCAGATTTACCAGGGCAAAATGAGCTAACTGCCGTATAACCGTGCTGAAAGAGTTATGAATACTCTATGTAAAAATGATTTTCTGGGATTCTATTTGTACCTTTTGTATTTCTTTGGCTTTTGTGTGAACTGGAAGCTACCCCAGCATCAAAAGCTGAGGCCAGAGAGAGCTGATGGGTGCCATATTGAAACCTCAAACTCATGCAGCTCTGGACAAAGGTTTGAAAGAAAAAGTCACTTTTCTGCATTTATTCTCCTTATTTATTGAAGTCTCCCTTCTAACCCAGTTAGACTTTTATTTCATCTTTCTTGCAAAAAAGTAAAGTTTTAATTAATGTATTTATTTATGGTGCTTGTGTATTGAACCTAGGACTTAATGTTCTACGCTCTTTGCAAGTGCTTTACCCCTGGGCTGCATGCATTCCCAGCCCATTTTTAATTTTTCTATTTTGAGCCAGGGTCTTGATAAGTTACATAGGCTGCCTCAGGCTTTGAACTTGTGACCCTCCTGCCTCTGCTTCCTGAGTTGTTGCCCAGCACTGATGAAGACTTTGAGTGCTATATCTCAACCTCATTTTTTACATAAGAGTTTTCATTGCATGGTCTTGCATAGTGAGGTGATTCTTTGTAATGCTAATGTCACGTGATAGCAGAACTGACCTTATCTAAAACAGTGCTGAGTATACAATAAGACGTTCAATACATTAGAGCTATTATTATGCTAACCAAAGTCCTTCTGAGCAAGTGGTGTCTGTTCCATATGAAAGAAGAAAGAATACTAATATAATTTAGATCATGGGAATTCAAGCAGTTGACATTCATTTAACAACTAATTACTGATTGCCTCCTAGGTGCCTGGCACTGCACACAAAACCAGACAAAAAGACATAATCACTGTCCTCATAGAACTGAAGGTCTGACTAAGGAGACAGGCTGCAGTTTGGCTCAGTTGGTAGAGCGCTGCTCCGCACTCTCTGAGGACCCGGGTTCCATCTCCAGCACCACAAGAATGGGAGAAGGATGTGACAATCCACTCCCGAAGTGATCCGGAAACAATCAGCCATTGACAACCCTATGAGGGTCTCGATGAGTGGGACATAACTCGAACAACAACAACAACAACAACAACAACAACAACAACGGAGGTAAACAAAGAAACAGATGGGCCAGGCGTGGTGGCGCATGCCTATAATCCCTCGTCTCAGGAGGCAGAGGCAGGAGGATTGCAAGGTTGAGACCAGAGGCAGTTTGCATAATTTAGCGAGACCCTGTCTCAAAAAGTAAAAAAATGGGCCAAGGGTGCAGCTCAGTGGTCCAGTACTTGCAGAGCATGCAAGCGTGAGGCCCTGGGTTCAACCCCCAGTACCACCAAAAAACAAAAACAAAAACAAACAAACAAACAAACAAGCAAACCAAGTACCAAGGCAGGATATGGCCAGTGCACTGCAGAACTCAACCCAGCGTACAACAGCATCGTGGAGGAAACGATCTGAAGTCCAAATTGAAAGAGATGAGAAGGGGTGGGCGTGGGAGGCATTTGCAGCAGAAGGGTGAGGTAAGGCAGAAGCCTGGAAGAGAGGAATCTCACCCTGAATGAAGCTCCTGGCCTTGCAAGAGGTAATTAAGAAGCCGGAAGAAGAGAGAAGCAAATGAAAGGGTCACATCTCCTAAGAACTTCTTTTGAAAGCCATGGGAGGAGATTGGAAGCTTTTGAGAAGAGATTCCAATGGTGCATCCAACTTTCCTCTTGGAAGATCTCTCTGGCTTTAAGTGAGCAACGAATGGGAGAAGATCAGCTGGTTTCAGGAGCTCATTGCTCAAACACAGCTGGACAGGCTGAGAGAGGTGCCGTGGGAAAGAACCAGACAGCTAGGAGATAGAATGGGCTGGGATTTGGCTCAGTGGGTAGAGCGCTGCGCTGCAGTCTCTGAGGTCCCGAGTTCAATTCCCAGCACTGCAAAAATGGGAGAAGGACCTGGCAATCCACTCCCAAGGTAATCCCGAAGCACTCAGCCATTGAAAACCCTATGAGGGTCACTATGAGTCAGATACCGACTCGATGGCACCTAACAACAATAACAGGAGATGGAATGAACGGTGAGGGAGAAGCATGGGCTAAGGATGCCTCCCGGGTCCTGGGTGGGGCACTGAGAGAAAGCTGAGCCATTTGCTGAGAAAGTGGATGTGAAAGAGAGAGACGCATTTGGAAGAGATGATGATTTTTGAGCACACTGAATTTTCATCAATTTTGAGCACACTGAATTCTCATCATGTAATTACCAGGGAACCAAAAACCATGCGGGATAGAAAGGCTTAGTTTTAGTATATACCCAGGGCCCTGCTTGCTCAAGGGATTTCAGATGGAATGAAAACCTAGTGTGTTTTAAAATTCAATTGTGTTTGGTAAGACATGACTTTATGGCTTCTAAGAATAATATATATCTGGTGGAATCTGCAGCGAGAGTCTGGAATCCAGTGTCTTTTATAAGCAAGAGTACTTGGTTTTATTTTAGTCTGCCCAAAGTCAGGCTGTGAAAAGTCTTGATGGGCTAAGTGTAAATAAACCTAAAAATAATGTAAATGTTTGCATGACCACTTAAAAATGAAAGAATGTTTAGGACAAGGTACGTTCTGAGTCTCTTTGAACCCAAAACATTTTTACAAAGGGTATGAAATAGATGAAAACAGCCAAATTGTGCCTCGTCCATCCTTAATTATAACCAGAGTAACGTTAAAATGAACCAAAGATGTAACCGAACCTGCTTCCTTGAATGGTAATAAAAACCTAATGGGAAAAAAAATGGAAAAATCTTTTCCTGCTTTCTCTTAGTGAGTATCAAACTCTAAATGGATAAAAGATACAGCAACTCCATTATTCTTTAAAAGCATCATTGTTTTTGAAATGTTATTCCTAACTGGGATAAATTTGTAGAATAAACTGGTAGACTCTGACTTCAGTTCATTTCAGCTTTCAGCTAAGCTTCGCAACCAACCGAGCGAGGTGAAACACGGCTGTAATTACGGTCTCCAAATGTATGACATACACTGTGTCATTATACAGTGTGCGCAAAGCTGAAATAAACATTAGGCTTTCGGAGCAAGATGCTTACAAAACCGCTAATTGCAATTTACCTTTGTTTTTTACTCACGGGATTTGTTTTAGTATGTGTCAACCGGCTGCTGCTTTATGCAAAGATCCTTAACAAAATTTACTTTTGTGACATGTGCAGGGGGGAAAAAAGATAGTGGCCAAATAAAGGTATTCCTGCTAGCTGCACTTGATTTATTATTGGGAGACCATGACCTGAAAGTGGAGATTTTCTTTTTAACTGCTATTGTCTCATGAAGGATGGCGACTAGAAACTTACCAACACGGTCATGCACATGCAGCGCATAAGGATGCTCCAGTCAGCAGCGGGCCGCCAACGTGGCAATAAATCCCACATAGCCATCTGGGTTTGTGTAAGAAACAGCTATAATGTTTGCACAACCACTAAGTCGCTAACAACCTGCTTTTCGGACTGTTTCCCTATTGTAAACAACATATGACTATCTGAAAAATTGCCCCTGGAACTTGTTTTTGTTTGTGGATTTTAAGTGTGAGAAAATTAAAAAAAAAAAATCTATTCTTGATTTGGCTTTCACAAGTCTGTGGGCGAATGAAGCCAAGGATGGAAAGCACAAAGGCTTTCAGGAAGGGGGAGGAAGACAGGCAGGAAAACAGGAGCAAAGGGAGAGCAGCAGGGCTCCCCAGCCACCGCACCCACCGGGGAGCAAAGATGGCCCTGGGGAAGGCAAGCCAAGGGGGCCAGGCTGAAAGCTGCCCATGCTGTAGTGTCAGAGACTTAGGGGGTCCTTAATGGGTAGAAGTCCAGTTCAGGGGGCAAAATCATTAGTCCTAATTTTGTTACTCTTGTCTAAAGGAGAAAGCTCAGGTAAGTCTCTCTCTCTCTCTCTCTCTCTCTCTCTCTCTCTGTATGTATGTATGTATGTATAGGACCACGCGAGTATAAGGGTGGAAACAGGAGGTGGGTACAAGGCAGATTATAAGAAATGACTAAACCCAAATGTCAAAAGATACTTTAACAGGAACAATGAGGGTGTTCTCTAGCACTTGACATGCTTTCTCCTGGATCAAGATAGGAGCATGTAGTATCCGGTGATTAGGAGCTTGGACTCTGTAGTCACACTTCATGAGGCAAAATCCTGCCTCTTGATAATTTGCACAAATTACCACACCTGTCACAACCTCAGCTTTCTCACATAGTCCCTGTGTCAGAAGATTGTATGAAGAACTCAGTGATAGTCTGCGTAAAACATTTAGCACAGAACTTAACGTACAAAATTCTTTATCAATGTTAGCTACTATAATGAAAATTTCTACTGGTGTTTAGTTTATTTTTTCTCAGAATATAATTTTCTGCTTTTGTATTAGTCTGGGCTCTTTAAAGAAACAGGACCAATGGGAGAGATACATATACATTTGTGCATATACATATACATTGTGATATACACGTGCATGCATACATGTTATTGTTCAGTGTCATCAAGTTGGGTCCAACTCATAGTGAACCTATGTGCATGATCTTTTTTATGTTTAAGCCCATTGTTGCAGCCACTGTAACAGTCCATCTAGTTGAAGATCTTCCTTTTTTCATTGACCTGCCACTCTCCCAAACATGATGTCTTCTCCAGGGATGAGTTCCTCCTAAGTACATATCCAAAATACGTCAGACACAGTCTATGCTTCCAAGGAGCATTTTTGTTGCACTTCTTCTAGGACAGATCTGTTGGTTCTTTTTGACAGTCCATGATATATTCAATATTTGTCTCCAGTGCCGTAATTCAAAAGCATCAGTTCTTCTCCCATCTCCCTTATTCACTGCCCAGCTTTCACAAGCATATGATGAGATTGAAAATGCCACGGGATGACTCAGGCACACCTTCATTTTCAATGTGACATCTTTACTTTCAATACTTTAAAGAGCTCTTTACCAACAGCGTTTCCCAATTCAATGTTTCTTTTGATTTCTTACTGCTGCTTCTGTGAGTGTTGATTATTGAATCAAGTAAAATAAAATCTTGGACAATCTCAATCTTTTCTCCATTTATCATGAAGTGGCTTACTGATCCAGTTGTAAGAACTTTTGTTTTCTTGATATTGAGGCACAATCCATACTAAAGACCGTTCTTTGATCTTCATCAGCAAATGCTTCAAATCCTCTTCACTTTCAGCCAGCTGAGTCGTGTCATTTGTGTATTGCAGGTTGTTAATGAGTCTTCCTCCTATTCGTATGCCATGTTCTTCTTACAGTCCAGCTTCTTGGATTATTTGCTCAGCATAGAGATTGAAAAGATAACATGAAAGCATACAGCCCTCACTTTAAACCAGGCAGAGTTTCCTTGTTCTGTTCAAACGACTGCCTCCTGGTCCATGTACAGATTCCTCATGAGTACAATTAAGTGCTCTGGTATGTCCATTCTTTACAATGTTATCCATAATTTGTTGTGATCCACATAGTCAAATACCTTTGCATAGTCAATAATACATAGATTGCCATCTTTCTGGTGTTCTCTGCTTTCAGCCCAAATCCATCTGACTTCATCAATGATGTCCCTGGTTCCACTCCCTCTTCTAAATCCAGCTTAATTTTCCAGCAGTTCCCTGTCAATATACTGCTGCAGTTGCTTTTGAACATGTATACATACATATACACATATATCCAGGGGTGCCCAAAATATATACACATTTTAAGAGATGCTTGTTGTTGTTAGGTGCCATCGAGTTGGTATCCGACTCATAGCGACCCTCTGTACAACAGGTGAAACACTATCGTCAGTGTTTCTCTGCTATTCATAGGGTTTTCAATGGCAGATTGATTTTTGGGAGGGGGTTGCCAGGTCCTTCTCCCAAGCCTACAGCTTCTGGTGTTCCCAGGCGGTCTCCCATCCAGGTACTAACCAGGCCCGACCCTGCTTAGCTTCCGAGATCTGACGGGATCGGATGCCACAGGGTTACAGCTGCAGGCTAAGAGATGCTATCTATGTATTATTTTTCTAAGTTCCCAGTAGCAATGTGTAGTATGACATTCATTCAAAAGATGGAGTTAATCAAATGAGTGTAAGCATATGATACATTCTTAAAACAGCAAAGTGGAAAGTTCCCATCTGAAGATGGGTATACATTTTTGGCACCCTCTCTCTATACAGTCCACCACATAATGATGTTTTGGTCAACAATGGACAACATACATAACTGTGGCCCCATAAGAGTATAGTGGAGCTGAAAGATTCCTATTGCCTTGTGATATAGCTGTGATAAGCACATTCTTATGGTGACATTTGAGTAAATAAACCTACTGTGCAGCCAGTTGTAGAAAAGTTTTGCATATACAGTTGTATACAGTATGTGAGAGTTGACAATGAAAATAAATGACTGTTACTGTTTTATGTGTTTACCATACTGTGCTTTTAAAACTTTTAGAGTGTGCTCCATCTACTTTTTTTTTTTTTTTTTTTTTTTTTTTTTTTTTTTTTTTTTTTTTTTTTTTTTTTTTTTTTTTTGTGGTACTGGGGGTTGATCCCGGGGCCTCACACCTGCATGCTTTGCAAGTGCTGGACCACTGAGCTGCACCCCCAGCCCTTTTATTTTTTTCCTTACTTCCTGAGACAGGGTCTCACTAAATTACATAGACTTCCTCTGGTCTCAAACTTGCAATCCTCCTGGCTCCGCCTCCCAAGCCGCTGGGATTATAGACATGCGCCACCATGCCCAGCTTCTCCTTATTTTTTTAAGGTTTACTGTAATCTAGTATGCTGAGTTATGTGGGCAGCAGTCTTGTGCATCATGTGTTTCCATTGTTGTACTGATTACGTGATTTTCTCTTGTACTTGATATAATCTCATTTTGCTAATCATGGCCTTAGGAGCAATTGATGTTGTTGTTAGGTGCCATCAAGTCGTGTCCAACTCATAACGACCCTCGTAGGGTTTTCAACGGCTGATTGTTTTGGGATTGCCTCAGGAGTGGATTGCCACATCCTTCTCCCATTTTTGCGGTGGTGCTGGGAATTGAACTTGGGACCTCAGAGACTGCAGAGTGGTGCTCTACCAACTGAGCTAAATCCCAGCATTAGGCACAATCGGCTATAGTATTTATATACCTAGGTGTCCCGAAACAGCCATTGAAAACCCTATGAGGGTCGCTATGAGTTGGATACCGACTCAACAGCACCTAACAACAACAACAAGGTGTACGGCAAGAGATACCATCTAGGCTTGTGTATGTATACTTTATGAAGGTCTCAGAATGACAGAATCACCTCATGACCATTTCTCAGAAGGTATCCCCAATGATAAATGACCCATGGCAGTATGTACGTATGTGTGTACGTGTGTGTGCACGCACATGCATAGAGTTTACTGTAAGGAGTCAGCTCATGCACTTATGGAGCCTGAGAAGTCCAATTTCTGCAGCAAACAAGCTAGGAAGTCTGGAGGAATGATGATATAGGTGTAGCCCCAGTCCAGAGGTCTGAGAACTCTACAACCAATGGTATAAGTTCTAGCCTAAGTTCAAGTCTGAAGGCAGGGTGCAGATCAATGGCCTGGCTTGAAAACAGTCAAGCAGAGAAAGTTCTTTCTTACTCATCTTTTATTCTAGTTAGGTCTACAGGTTCCATATTCATATATTTAATCAACCACGTTTTAAAAATATTTTATTCAAAACAAATTGTTTCTGTACTGAACATGCATGGAATTTTGTTTCTGGTCACTATTCCTAACCAATACAGTGTACAAATCATTTGCATAGCATTGACATTGTAGTAGTTAGTATAAGTACTCTAAAGATGCCTTGAAGAATATCAGAGGCTGTGGTCAGGGTCTTTGCTGATACTATGTCATGCTTTAATTACAAACTTAAGCATTGAGGATTTTGGTATCTGTGGGGGGTGGGGCAGGGTACTGGAACAAATCCTCCTTGAGTATGGAGGGATGACTACATAATCCATAGAAATGCATATGCCCGGAAATGTTTATAAAGCACCACCCTAAATTAGAAACACCCTAAATCTCATCATCGGGAAACTGGATTAACAATGCAATGACCGTCACCTGCATAATGGTGAGCAGGAGAACCCCACACAAAAGGGCATATGCTGTATGATTCTGCTCACCTAAATGTGAAAAATGGGGACAATTAGACATCAGGGGAGCAGTTCTCAGGCGACAGTTGTGACTGGAAGCAACGTGAAGATGAGGTTCTGGGGTCCTAATCATGTTCTAGTTTTTGATTTGGTGGCTGAGTACATGGTATGTTCAGTTTGTGCAAATTCTCTGATCAACACTCTCAAGCTTCGCCCATGGTGTAGCACCTGCCAGCACTTCATTTCTTTCTATGGTTGAATAACATTTGTTTTGTTTCTCCATTCATCCGTTGATGATATTTGGTTGTTTCCACCTGTTGGCTGGTGTTTATAATACCGCTGTGGACATTTGTGTATGAACTTTTGCAAAGACATATGTTTTCATACCTTTTAGATATATACACAGGAATGGAACTGTCAGGCCATATGATAATTCTATGTTTAACTTTTTGAGGAACTGCCAAACTGTTTTCCAAGTGACTGAGCCATTTTGCATTCCTACCAACAGTGCATGAGCATTCTCGTTTCTGCACGTCCTTGCTAAAACTTGTTTTACCCATCTTTTGATTATAGCCCACTACAGAATCAGAAGAGGTATTTTATTGTGGCTATTAAAAAAATACATTCTGAAGCTGAGATGTGTGTGTGTGTGTGTGTGTGGTGGTGGTGGTGGTGGTGAGGGGAGTCACCAGTTCCAGGCCAACCTGGGCTGTACTGCAAGACCTAGTCTCAAAAACCCAACCCAAACCAAAATAAACCAAACCAAACAAACATTAAACATTCTGAGAAAGTCTAGAACATAAAATCAACATGTGTGCTATTATTCCATGTGTCCATGGGCAAGCTAAGATGCAGCCCTGGACAATCAGTGGCCCCTCATTCCCCTGGGGTGGTCATAGGACATAGACCAGCCCATCAACTCTAATGGTTTATTGAGTTAATCTGGAAGAAAGATGTTTGTGCACTGGCATTAAGGGCTGTGGCATCGGATCCCATCAGATCTCGGAAGCTAAGCAGGGTCGGGCCTGGTTAGTACTTGGATGGGAGACCGCCTGGGAACTCCAGGTGCTGTAGGCTTGGGAGACAGACCTGGCAACCCACTCCCAAAAATCAATCTGCCATTGAAAACCTTATGAATAGCAGAGAAGCACTGACAATAGTGTTTCACCTGTTGTACACAGGGTCACTATGAGTCGGATACCGACTCGACAGCACCTAACAACAACAACAACATAGATATCATGGTTTTTTGGCAGCTGGAGACAGTGGTGCTTAAAGTTACTTTATCCCTGGGCATTTTAATTACATGAGACAATAAATTATTCTTGTTTTGAGGGAGGGGGAGTTTAATTTTTTAAAGCTAGTTTAAATTTGGCTTTCTTATTTATAAATACAATTTCCAAGTACTGTAGGATGTTTCTTGAAAAAGGATGTTTCTCTTGTGTTTTGAAAAATGGCTTCTAGCAAATGTTTTATGCATTGTTTGTAACTTGAATACTCTTTTCCTTTAAAACAAAAGCATAAAGGGCAGTTAACTAATAACAAGCACTATGGATTTCTTCCTTGAATTGCCACCCATCTAGAAGTCTATCCAACTATACTAAACTTCTCAGTAAATCCTTAAGATTTCCTCTTCAAAAAGACAAAAATGTATACTCTCACTAAAACTTCAAGTTCATGGACAATGGCCAGAATCCGGGGAAGCTTCCGTGCAAATAAGAAGGCAATTGGGAAAAGTTTCCTAAGGCTAATGGCACACTCTCATGCTTTTGTAATAAGGTAAACTGCATTCAAAAAAGATGTAGAGGTGTCGTCTGTACATCTTCTACAACCTGTCTCTTCAGGTAAGGACCTGGAATCTATAGCACTAAATACATAAGCTGCTTTCTTTCCAGCTCCCTGAGTTGTACCATGAGGCAGATGGAAGCTCACATTCTAACTCTTATGCCCCTAATATCTCATATGTAAGATCATTAAAAGAATCCACCTATGTACACAAGCAAAAAACAAACAAACTATAACAACAACACCACCACCACCAACAACAAAACCCTTAAAGTTTCTAGGCAGAAAAAGTAAGTAATTTACAAAGAAGAAAAGTCTTCCTGTTCTAAGTTTTCTTTTGATGCCACATAAGATGCCAGAAAGTAATAAAGTAATTGTACAGGATTTTAAGGGACGAGAACACGATTCAATAATTTTATAGCAATTTTAGCTCTTTCATATAGGAAATCAGCAGATTGTTTCAGAACTGCAAAATCTGAGGAACTACATTCATAAAAACAGGCCCTTGGATTTTAAATGTCCTTCCAGCAATTATGTGAAATTGAGAATTCTGGATGGGAAAATTATTATATATCAGGAACATGTAATGAGCACAAAGATCAGTTTAAATAGGGATAAGTCTAAATATAAGTCTGATAATCTTGCTCAACACAAGTGTCAAAAATATTTTCAAAAGAGAACCTGTGAAATAAAAAATATAACTAGATAAAAACAGAAACATAGATCCGCAATTTTCCCAAATCGTATGTATGCGCACGTTGACACTGTTGATTGTTTCTTGCTTACCTCTGTTGTCAGTGTAAACTCCATGAAGTCTGAAAAATGGGCTTTGAATTCTTCAATAGTATTGGTCTTCTGGTCTGCAGCCATAGCACCCTGGCATCCAATCCCATCTGACCCCAGAAGCTAAGCGGGGTTGGGCCTGGTTAGTCCTTGGATGGAAGAGAGCCTGGGAACACGGGGTGCTATAGGCTTGGGCGGGACTTAACAACAACAATGGTTCTCCTTAGAGAATCGTTGCCCATCATATAAATTCTATGTGGTAATTGATAGTCCATAAAAATGTGATACAAATAATGAACTGTGCTGGTTTAGAGATCCCAAGGCAAATTTGTGACACTGTAGTTTTTTTTTTTTTTTAAATATTGGATAAGATGGTAATATAGAAACATGCATAAAATTATCAGAGAAAAATATAAAAATACAGCTTGTTCCCATTTTACTATTTATGGCCATCTTGTCCTTTGGTCAAGCAGAGTAGAAAATTGTCCCATTAATGGTTCCATTAATGGTAATCTTTTTTTTTTTTTTTTTTTCGGTACTGGGGGTTGAACCCAGGGCCTCACACCTGCATGCTCTACAAGTGCTGGACCGTTGAGCTGCACCCTCAGTCCATTTTTTTAGTTTTTGAGACAGGGTCTCGCTAAATTACGCAGACTGCCTCTGGTCTCGAACTTGTGATCCTCCTGCCTCCGCCTTCCAAGCCGCTGGGATTACAGGCGTGTGCCACCACGCCCGGCCTCATTAATGGTAATCTTATCACAGGTCCATTTCTTTTCAATATCACCATCACTTTTCAGTACTACTTATGCTATTGGTGCTTTGGTCACAGATGAACTAAACTCTCTAAAATAAGAAAATATATTGGGAGAGGTTGATATAACTTTCCAATCATCCACAACTAAAATCCAAAGAGTTGCAATAATTCCTAATTGTGTCCCAGTTCTGAACATGCACTCTTGAATTAAGATTGCAGTAGGTTAGAAATACAGAAATGCCTTAAAAAAATCAAGAAAACTTTTGCACAGAAAGAAAACATAATATTAGTTAACTGGGCAGAAATTTTAAGCAATAAATTCCTTTTCGTGAAGTATTGTGAGAATAAAGTCTTCATTTGGTTGAAGAAAATAAAGTAAGGGAAAAAAAAGAAAATTCTGTCTTTAGAAATCGATAGAGACGCTGGTTAAAGATTTCAGATTGCATCTGAGTCTTTATTTCAATGCCCTCCCAAAATAGAAAATGATAGAAAGATTTTCTTTGTGACAAAATGTATCAGCTCACCCAACTGATGAGGGTAGATGAGGAGACCATTAGAATAACATTTTGGAAGCTGGAGAGCAGGAGAGGAAATGATGCTGGACTAATTAGACCTGACAATGTTGAATACCAAGTTGATAGGAGGAGAAGTGGGGACCAATCCAATATGCATGGCAGAATCCCCATATCACAGGACACCAGGTCCTCGGAATTGTGAGCAGTACCCAAAACAGGAAAAACGTTTGAAAGTCTGTTTAAGGATCATTTAGAACCTTCCAACTTCCAGCAGAAAATTTGAAATTTGTTCTCTGGAAAGAGCATTCTGGGGGACAAGGACAATAGGCTCTGGGGAGGAAGGAGGCAACCATAAATTAGGGTGTCAGCAGAATCTGGTAGTCTAAGCTGAGGACTCCAGGTTTCTTCCCCACCTTGGTTCCCAGAACACTGAAAATTCAGGGTTTAGTCCCCAGGCAGGACATTGGAAGACCTTTCTCTGGAAAATCTGACTAGACGGCAAGAAACTTAAGAGCTAAACAAGAAAGCCAGAGGCGAGTAACATCAAGGGTGCCACGCAAGAAGTCTGAGTCAGGAAAGCCCATTGTGAAGCACACAGGCCCTCTCCTCGCAATAAAGCTTTGCAGGGCTTTTTACCAGGATCTAAACTTTATCTCCTCGGGGCTGGGATTTAGCCCAGTTGGTAGAGCGCTGTGCTGCAGTCCCTAAGGTCCTGAGTTCAATTCCCAGCACCGCAAAATGGGAGCAGGACGTGGCAACCCACTCCCAAGGCAATTGCGAAACAATCAGCCATTGAAAACCCTATGAGAGTCGCTATGAGTCGGACTCGACTCGATGGCACCTAACAACACCAACAAACTTTATCTCCAGGCTTCTGGGGAAAGACATGAGGAAGAATGTTAGAGGTGAAAATATCTCAGCAGAAAAAGCAACCTGGGAAGACCAGCAATTATCTAACGAAATAAAAACTATAAAACAAGTACCCGTATCTTCCAAAGTCAGAAGAAATGACATTGTATCCATGAAACAGGTACAGGAGACCACAGACAGAGAGACAGGGGGATAGACATAAATAAAAAGAGCTCTTGGAAATGCAAAATAGACATGACAGCAGAAAAGAAAAACCTCAGAGCTGGATTTGGTGGCATCTGCCTGTAATACCAGTACATTTGGGAAGCTGAGACAAGAGAATGGAGAGTTGAAGGCCAGCCTGGGCTACATAGCAAAACTTTGTCAAATGAATGAATGAATGAATGAATAAATAAATAAATAAATATTTAAAACATGGAAAGAAAAGAACCTCAAAAGAGGATTTTGGAAATACTATAGATTTAAAGAAATATGCCAAGAAGTAGAAAAAAGAGGCCGATTAAAACAACAAAAAACACAAAAAATGCAGAAAACAGGAAAATACGAAACAATGAAAGGATTAGTATAGGGGGTCCCAACATCTGAATCATAAAAGTTCCAGAAGGAGAGAAGAGATAAAACAGTACGGAGCATGTAATTAGAGAAAAAAAATTTAAATTTCCTAGAATGAAAGTATATGAATTTCCAAACTGAAAGGGCACACTCAATAGCCAGTACAATGGGTAAAAATAGACCCACGTGAAGAAATACCCTTGTGAAATGTCAGGACAATGGGAACAAAAAGTCAGAACCCAAACGAAAACAAAGATGAGTGACGTGGAGAAGGTAAATAAAGTTGCCGGTTTGAAGATTCTTCAAGTCTTCTTCAGATTCATTTATCAGGTGTTCTGTGGCATGAGAACAAATTGTCTTTTCTTCCTCCAAATCTACGAGGAAGTCATAGTTTTCAGAAGTTTTCTGATTATCGTAACATGGGATTTACTGATGAGCAACTTGAGGCAAAAGGCAGTAGAGATCATACTGTCTTAGCTCCAATGTCTAGAAGTAGCTTTGACCTTGGTTGCATAGCAGAGATCCACCCGAGGGGACCACGTCAAGCAACCTGTCCAGCTGTGCCAATGCACCTGAGTCTCTGGCTGGTGCTTCTGCAGAATGTGGGATTCCACCTGTAATGCTCTGCTACTCCAGCTGACCCATGATCATTGCTCCATTGAGACAGCTGAGGACCCCTCAATACCTGCTCTGCACAACTTTATTTCTAACCTAACATCACCCCGCCCCCCCTCCCCCCAACACACGTCTGTCAGTTTGCTGCACTGTTGGGGGTTTGTGTGTTGTGATGAGGCTGAAAGCTATGCCACCAGTATCTCAGATACCAGCAGGGTCACCCATGGTGGATAGGTTTCAGCTGAGCTTCCAGACTAAGACAGACTAGGGAGTAGGTGGGCTGCGATTTAGCTCAGTTGGTAAAGTGCTGCGCTGCAGTCTCTGAGGTCCCGAGTTCAATTCCCAGCACCACACACACACACAAAAAAGGGAGAGGGGCCTGGCAATCCACTCCCAAGGCAATCCTGGAACAGTCAGCCATTGGAAACCCTATGAGGATACCGACTCGACGGCACCTAACAACAACAACAACATCACACACTTACCACATTCCCTCTTTTGGTGTCTCCTCTCTCACCCTACTTGCCCCATCTGTTAGTCACTGTCACCAGAGATCTTGGATTTTCTAACATTGATAAATCTTAGATCATTTCTTTTCTTTTCTCTTAGAAGCCTGAGGACCCTGCTTTACTGTCCTGAAATGAAGCATTGCTGACAAGTTGTCCAACAATGATTTGGGTAAACAGGAGTCCTCAAAACTTTGTACATTTCCTTGATGCGCTCACTGAAGTAGAAATATGTCTGTGTTAATTCTTTCTGCAGCCGATTACTCTCTCCACAATTTCAATCCCCCCTCCCACAAATTGTTTTTCCTTTTTTTTCCCCCCTCGGAAACATAATTTCATTAGCCTGGAAGAAGAACAAAAATATCACACTTCCAAATCAAACACACGTTCACTGTGAGAGCTGACAGGAGGAAAATCAATTATTATTCCTGCTTGTGGGTGTGACTAAAAGAGTTGACGTGACCAACAGTTCTTTTGAAATTCCATATGAAAGCATACACCACACACACACACACACACACACACACACACACACACACACACACACAGAGTAGTGGCATTCATCATTCTTTTCTTTTTTGGTGGTACCGGGGATTTGAACCCAAGGGTCCTATGCAGGCTAGGCAAGAGCTTTACCTCTGAGCTGCACCCTCAGCCCCATTTTTTACTTTTTTATCTTGAGACCAGGCCTTGCTAAATTACGCAGGCTACCTCTCATCTTGAATTAATGATCCTCCTACCTCCACCTCCCATGTCACTAGGATTATATAAAGGCATGCACCACCACGTCTGACTTTTGCAGTCATCTTTAATAGCCCTGTACGAGTCAGTAAGGTACATAAGAAACCACAATGATAGGAAAACTTTATGGGAAAGACCGCAGGATTACTTGTTCCATGATGCTCCACACTGCTCAACAGCATATAGCCCAGTCCTGAGAATGAGAGGCTCATGGCTCCAGGCTGTAGACGCCAGAGATTTCTGACTCTAGATATTCAGGTTGGAGGCTTGTTGCTCTGGGCTTTGATTGCCAGTGGCCCCGCACGCAGCAACTGGTAAAATTCCCAGCTTTTAGCAGCAGCTGGCCTTAGCAGCAGTCAGCGTCAGCTACTATTACAGCTCCCAAGCCATGGGTATTGGGACTCTCAGCCCCTCACAGCGGCTAGCATCACAGCTACCAACCTTTAGGTGTCAAGACCCTCAGCCCTTACATTGACTTGTGTTGCAGCTCTTGGGCCCTGGGTGTTGGGACTCTCAGCCCCTCACAGTGGCTAGCATCACAGCTACCGAGCTTCAGGTGTGGAGACCCTCAGCCCTTACAGTGACTTGTGTTGCAGCTCTTGGGCCCTGGGTGTTGGGACTCTCAGCCCACAGGGAGTTCTCAGCCACTCCCTGGAACTCTTCAGCACCTGGGGCTCACGGTTCCTTATCTTCGGCTCTTCACAGCCGTCTCCAGACTTCCACCATCCTTTGTTGTCTGCACCTTCTCTGCTCCTAGTCATTGTCTGGAATCCTTTAGCCACCTTTTTTGCTGCTATTGCTCCTGCCACTGCTCCTACCACTGACACCACTTGTTGCCATTCCTTCTGTCTCTTCTTCCGGTTACTCGCTCATCCCCTTCTACTTGTGATAAAGATCACAAGTAGGAATGAAGACTATTTAGGAGAAGCCTCTTATTGCACCTAATGTTGCAACACCAGGGGACAGCACAGGAGCGTGTCTCCTGGATGACCTTTTTTTTTTTTTTTTTTTCCGGTACTGGGGGTTGAACCCAGGGCCTCACGCTTACATGCTCTGCAAGTGCTGGACCACTGAGCTGCAACCTCAGCCCATTTTTTTTTTTTTTTTTTTTTTTTACTTTTTGAGACAGGGTCTCACTAAATTACACAGACTGCCTCTGGTCTCAAACTTGCGATCTTCCCGCCTCTTCCTTCTGAGCTGCTGGGATTACAGGCCTGTGCCATGGTGCCTGGCTGGATGACTTTCAACATGAAGTGAGGAAGCTAGTTTTATAGTCAGGAGGGGCTGTATGGCATGGGCGTGGCATGCAAATGAAAGATTATGTTTGCACTAATCACAACACAGCTTTCTATTCCACCAATCACAGGCCTTGCACAAGGACCAATCACAAGTCCCACATTGCACCAATGCATCTTGCTGAGTTATGGAAGAGGCGTTTCCTACCACAGAGTGAGAAGAGCTGCAGGGCCGTCAGAAGGTTGCTGTTGCTTGTCCTCTCTGCATTGCTGCCTTTAAGGCTGGTGCAGGCTGTCTGGGGCAGTTGTGACTGGAGCAAGGCCTCCCAGAGCACAAATCCTGTCTCCAGCAGCAGCCATGGCGGTCGGGGTGCCCTGCTGCTGCTGCAATGTTCTCAGAGTGATGATAAAGCACCCCAAAAGCCAGACTGCCATGAGAAGGGGCTGCTCTGCTGATAATTCTCTCTTAAAACAGTGGGGCACAAGTGAAGGGTCTGACTGCAGCCCTGATCAGCCTCACCCCCAAACTCGTACATTATTTGAAGGAAAAGTAAACCTTGAAGGGTGCTTACACTGAAGACCTTTCCTTACCATTCTTCATGGTTTATCAGTGCTTAACGCCTAACAAAATGCCCCTAGGGAGGGTTGGGTCCTTCTAACCTGTGTCACTACCCCTTCATTTTCAAGCCCTTCAGTCTCACCCAATCTCCTTCTCCCGCCCTCCATGGCCAATCTCTTAGTATACACTGCCTTTTCATTCATTTCTTTTCTTTTCCCTTTCCTTTTCTTTCTTTCTTTCTTTCTTTCTTTTTTTTTTTCTTTTTTGGTACTGGGGGTTGAACCCAGGACCTCATGCTTGCATGCTTTGCAAGTGCTGCACCACTGAGTTGTCCAGCCCTCAGCCATTTTTTTACTTTTTGAGACAGAGTTTCGCTAAATTACACTGACTGCCTCTGGTCTCAAACTTGCGATCCTCTTGCCTCCGCCTCCCGAGCCGCTGGGATTACAGGCGTGCGCCACCTCGCCTGGCTTCACTCAAGTTTCCGATTCTCCCATCCAAGTACTAACCAGGCCTGACCCTGCTTAGCTTCCAAGATCAGACGAGATCGGGCGCGTTCAGGGTGGTATGCTCAAAGGTCAGATCACATTAAAAGGGGGGGAGGGAAGATAAGAATGAGGTCAATATAAATGGACTAGAAATCGCATGTAATTGTTCTAACAAAATAGAAACAAAGACCACTACAGGAAAAGTTTCTATCTTAAACAGAAATGGAACCCAAGGACATATAGAAAAATGTTGTTGTTGTTAGGTGCCGTCGAGTCGGTATCTGACTCATAGCGACCCTCATAGGGTTTTCAATGGCTGAGTGCTTCGGGATTGCCATGGGAGTGGATTGCCAGGCCCTTCTCCCATTTTTGGGGTGCTGGGAATTGAACTCGGGGCCTCAGAGCCTGCAGCGCAGCGCTCTACCCACTGAGCTAAATCCCAGCCCCTATAGAAAAATACTATATAGTAAAAGATAGAAAAGACTTGGATGGGAAACTTAGATAGGAAGGGGGGGAGGGGGGAAACATAGAGGAGGGTAAGGGGTAACCTATATGAATAATGCTTATCAAATTGCATATATGAAAATTGCCACAACTAAAAGCATGTCAAAATGAATCACATTATGATGTACATTAAAAATTTCTAATAATAAAAAAAAAAGTTTCCGATTCAATTTCAGTTGTTTGCAGCCAAAAGACCATGGTCAGTTCTGATGAAGTTCATGACTTTCCGGGTGTCAACTGAACTTCTTTAGAAGATATTAGAAGAGTCTTGGCATGCCTGCGGTTGGCAAAGGTGTGCAAAGCTTTCTTTTTCCTTTTAAAGTAGCAAAACCAGCTGTCCTTCAGGCATCGCAGGGGCCCCATCTGTACAGAGTATGAAGCTGTTACTTTCCGTGTAAGTGGTTTGCCAATTTTTTTTTTTTACCATTTCCAAAACATTTGCAGTCTTTGTCATTTCAAAAGGAGCTCACAAAAATTTTTCTTTGATGGCATTAGCATGTAAATGGTGAATATAAAAAAGGAGATGATTGCATAAAAAGGTGTCTGTAGTTTCCACCAGTTACATACTGAGAGGAAATAAGAAGGCTGTCAACTCTGTGATGACTTGCTTCAGAATGTTAAATACAATTTTAACTATTCCAGAACACGTCATGAGATGAGAAAATCACTTCTAGTTTTTCCTCCATTCTTACCACAAATCTGCTCAACTATCTGCAACACGTGGCTTTATTTAAGCCTCTCTAACAGGATGGAGGGAGAAGGGCCTGGCAATCCACTCCCAAGGCAATCCTGAAACAGTCAGCCATTGAAGACCCTATGAGGGTTGCTATGAGTTGGATACCGACTCGATGGCACCTAACAACAACAACAACAGGATGGAGCATCTTATGTTCGGTAACTTTGTAGGAGGTATCAAGAAAAGATTTTTGTGTACCAGTGAATTCATGATTTAGGAAGGTCCTGACTCTTTGGAGTTTAGATTTGCTCACTCCATCACCTCCCCATCCAGTATATCTTGTTTAGAGGCATGTTGAGCAGGGACAGATGTAAAGTGCTTCACTGGTTTGCTGAGTTCTTGTGTTAATGGACAAGAATTTTTTGCCCAGAAAATGCCGTGGCTTTTGTGTTCCACTATTGTACCACATCATCAACATGGGTGCAAATATGTTTATAGGAGTCATTGTCCTTCCTTGTCATTGATATTTCAACTTAAATTGGGTCTGAAAAAATAATAAACATAATATTATTGATTTGATAGAAAAATTGAAACTAAAATTTTGTATTTTCAACTTGCTTAATCTGCAGAAAAAAATAAATATTGATTTTTGGGTCAATGACAGAACACATATACAACGGCGGTCCAGTAAGATTATAATGTACCTTAAAAATTCATGTCACCTAGTGGCATCGTAGTTGTCCTACCCTAATGGCACAACACCTTACTCATGTGTTTGTAGTGATGCTGGTGCACACAAACCTAGTGAGCTGCCAGTCATATGAAAGTATACCATATACATGGATAATGATAGTATATCATCCTGTTACGGGCTTATGAATTTACTATACTTTTTATTGTTAGAGTGTACTCTTTCTACTTTCTTTCTAAAGTAGAAACTTTAGAACTACCTTTAGAAAATTTAGAACTACCTTTCTAAATTAAAAACAAATTTACTGCAAAGCACCACGCTGTGTTAAGCCAGCAGCAGCCTTGTATATCTTGTTTACCGCGTTTCTTAAGTACCTCAAGAAGCTACGTCAAATCCCAGTCCATAGGCTTGTGGAATACTTTGTGATGTTCACACAATGATAACATCACCTAACAATGCATTTCTCAGAATATAACCCCACCTTTAACTAAAAGCATGACTATAGCTTTTAGGTTAAAGTATAGGGTATTAAAGAAATTTACATAACAAGTAAATACAGGAGATATTTCAATTTATCCAAAATTTTAATTTAGTAGACGTGCAGATTACAACAGTAGTTCAGAATATGTGTCCCTTCTGAAATCCATCTATTGTCAAGTAGAGGTTTGGTTGGTTTTTATTTCTGATAGCTTTCACAGTTTTCTTGAAAAGATACTTTAAAAATATATGGTACTTTCACAAAAGAACATATTAATATCATTTGTGTCATACATGATACTTGTACGTAATTGCTTCATAACCCAGGGAGTGCACAAAAAATGCTTACAAAGAGAATGCAGATGTGAAAACACTCTTTGCTTCTTCTGTACCATACGGCACTGGGCATGGCCTATACCCACTGAACAATCTGTTAGCAATCCTAAGTTATTTTAAGGAAAGGACACAGTAATTATCTCAGCCATAGGATATTTAAACTTGCTTGATCTGTACTCCCCTGGACCTAGTGACACATTTGTCAAAATGTAGATCAAATTTCCGGTAAGAAAACAAGCCATCTCACCATTTCATGGCTGTGTGGTCAGTAGACACAGAGGCTCTTGGGAACCAGCCAACTGGTCCCATTCATGTGTGTGCAGACTTGAGGACTATGTGGTAGAGTGGGGGGTATATTCGCTAACGTAATTTTGATGATGAGCAAGAGAATTTTAAGGTATTTGCAACAACTGCAATGTGAGTTGAAAATATTTATAATTTCTGCGGGTGACAAATTTCAGTGGCCTATGTGAGAACTACCTTAAAGCACCTGATTGAGCCAAGATCAGAGCTTTGCATTTGAGCAAAGAGAAAATACACTCTTGAAACACTTTGCGGGGATTTTACCCCTCCATTAGCTTACCTGATGTTGTTGTTGTTGTTAGGCGCCGTCGAGTCGGTATCTAACTCATAGCGACCCTCATAGGGCTTTCAATGGCAGATTGTTTCGGGATTGTCTTGGGAGTGGGTTGCCACATCATTCTCCCATTTTTTGCGGGGCTGGGAATCGAACTCGGGACCTCAGAGACTGCAGAGCGGCGCTCTACCAACTGAGCTAAATCCCAGCCTGCAGCTTAACTGATAGATATACTTAATTGTATTAATGAGATAAGTGATTAAATTCAAGGTTCTGAAATCACTACGATGGATACAACTGGAAATACTACAAACTATCTTGGTTAATCTGCTGATATGGACAAAGTGAGGAGAAGACAAACTTTCAAATCCTGAATGAAGTGCTTTTCCAACATGGAATTAAAATAGACATTTCTCCACTAGGATATTTGAACAGAGAGACAGTGAGCACCAGGAGACACTTCAGAACCCTTTCAAATGCTTTTCTGCTCTTATCTTGATGGCACCAGAATTAATCCTAAATCTGCAATGCTTTTCTTTTTGATATAAACTGTTTGGAAAGACACTGACCTAGCCAAAAATGCACTCAATGGTCTGAGTACAAAAATAATCTACTGTAATTGAAGTGCAGCTTTGTAAAACGGGTGCCTTTTGAAAGGATCCTATCCTTGCCTTGCTAAGCAGCAAACTTGGAAACTGTAACTCCCTCTGCAAAAAGCAGTCTTTGAAAATTGGCATGTTGAACAAATATCTATTTTTCTTAAAAGATGAAAGTAAATTGGATGTTAACATGACACTCGTGCTTTCTTAATGAAGACCATTCCTCTGTGGATTCTATCCAAACTCAGAAACAGTAATCTTTATTCTGATACATCTTTAAAAAGGTGAAAATAACTTTAATTGGCCTATATTCCAAATGTGTTTTCTTTGTTTGGATGCATTAGCAAATAACATATATCATTATAATACACAATCATGTTTAAATAGTTTAATAACTATTTTGGTATACTTGGTTTGCTATGTAATCCTATGTGTTTGTTTTCATTCATTTAAAATTATTCTGACCTCAAAAATCCAATATACAATTGCCATAAAACTCAGAAGCACCATTTCTGGATACACAGTGGTACTTCCCTGCTCTTTGTTAATTTGTTCCAGTACACATGACGAGTGCCCAGATTGCCCAGCACCAAATGAATTTTTCCCATAAGAAATTATGTAATTAGACAGAATTTGTGCCGATGTAGTGGTATATGTCTGTAATTCCAGAAATTCGGGAGGCTGCAGCAGGAGGATTGCAGGTTCAAGGCCAGAGGGTGACTGCATAAACTTGCAAGACCCTGTCTCAAAATTAAAAATAAAAAATGGGCTTGGGGTGCAGCTCAGTGGTAGATTGCTTGCAAGGTACATGCAAATCCCTGCATTCAACCCTCAAGTACCACCAAAAGAAGAAGAGGAAGAGGAAGAGGAAGAAGAAGAAGAAGAAGGGGAGGAGGAGGAGGAGGAGGAGGAGGAGGAACAAGAACAAGAAGAACAACAAGAACAACAACAAGAGGAGGAGGAGGAGGAGGAAGATTCATGCAGTTTGACATTTTAGTGGGCTAATATTTTGTGGCCCACGATTAACATTTAAAAAGCACAAAAGTAAAAGACAGTAAGGACAAATATGTGGGGACTGGGCACTGTTCTCATTAGCGTGAGACCAATTCGTTGGCATCTGTTTCAAGGGACAGTAGCGAGCCAGCAAGCAAGTGACAAGTGATGCAGCATTCTCTCTTGTGGGGCAGTGTCATGATTCCTACATGTTTTAGAAAGTGCAGCTAGTCCTGAGCAACTGCCCAGAGCTGAAGCATTTCTTTTTCCTCATCAAAATTCAATGAGGAACAGGTTTAATGCGCTGGGGTTTAGCTCAGTTGGTAGAGCACTGCTCCACACTCAGTGAGGACCCAAGTTCGATCCCCAGCATTGCAAAAACGAGAGAAGGATGTGGCAATCCACTCCCAAAACAACCCCTAAACAACCAGCCATTGAAAACCCCATGAGGGTCCCTATGAGTCAGACATGACTCTATGGCACCTAACAACAGCTTTAACAAGTCCTGAAGCTGTCACACACCAAGGTATGACTGTATACCCATAAGAATTGAAAGTAGGATCTCAAATAGGTATTTGTACAACTATGTTCATAGCAGTGTTAATTCACGATAACCAAAAGGTGGAAACAACCATGTCTCCATTAACAGATAAACAAAATATGGTATGTACATGCTGTGGAAGATTATTCACCCTTAAAAAGGAAGGAAATTTTGACCTATGCTGCAACGTGGATGAACACTGATAACTTTCTGCTAAATTGAAAAAAACAGTCACAAAACACAAATATCAGATGGTTTCATCTATATAAGGTCTTTCCAATGGTCAAACTCATGGAAACAGAAAGTTAGATGATTGCCAGTTACAAAGGAGTACAGAAATGGAGCATTCCTGTTTAATAGGCTGTTGTTGTTGTTAGGTGCTGTCAAGTCCACTAGACTAATAGTGACGTGCATACAACAAACAAAACACTACATGACACTGTACCACACCTGTCACTATGTCAGTGCTTCTTGACTATCCACAGGGTTTTCAGTGGCTGAGTTTAATACAAGCGCAGTTTTATTTTTGGAAGATTAAAAGGGCTCTGTGGATACGTGGTGGTGTTGAGGAAGTGACTATACTTCATGCCACATGACTATAAGCTTGATAGTCGTCAGTTTTACGCTATATACCTTTTTACCATGATAAAATTATTCTGAGGAGGATAGGTTGTACTAGAGTGTCTCAGTGGTGGTTAGCACAAAAGAGTTTAAGGACTGGTGCTTTATTTTTGGAAGATTAAAAGAGCTCTGTGGATACGTGGTGGTGTTGAGGAAGTGACTATACTTCATGCCACATGACTATAAGCTTGATAGTCGTCAGTTTTACGCTATATACCTTTTTACCATGATAAAATTATTCTGAGAAGGATAGGTTGTGCTAGAGTGTCTCAGTGGTGGTTAGCACAAAAGAGTTTAAGGACTGGTGCTAGGATTTGGGACTTTATTATAACCTATAAAAGTTGAACATCTTTTATCAAAATGGGTCCTTTGTACCCCCTTGCTCTTTATTTCATTTACTTTTTTCTATTTTTCAGCATTTAAGGTACTATTTAATACCACAAAATTCACCATTCTTACAATTCACATTCTGTACAATTTAATGGCTTTGGCGTATGTATGCTGTTGTTAGGTGCTATCGAGTCATGCTCAACTCAATGGCTGATTATTTCGGGATTGCCCTCAGGAGTGGATTGCCACCTCCTTCTCCCATTGGTGTATGTATACGAGTGTGTAAATAATACCACAACTGAGATACAGCACAGTCTACTCACGATAAAATATTTCCTTGTTTTCCCTTCATGCTCCATACCCACACCTAGCCTAGACAATGGCTCATCTGAGGTAATTGTAGAACTTTACAGACAAGGGATCATATGACTTGTATACCTTTGGATTTGGCTACTTTCATTTACCATGAAGATTTTTAAGATTCTTCCATGTTGTTGTATGTTTTAATATTTCACTCTTTTCATTACTAAATAATATTCCATTGCAAGGATATATAAAAATGTTTTTATCCATTCGCCAATTGACGGACATTTGAGTTACTTCCAGTTTAGGGTTCTTTATGAATAATACTTCAACAAACACTTGTTTTTATATTTTTGTATGGACCTTTGTTTTTCTCACATGTATGAATGGAAATCCTGGGTCATACAGTAAAAATAAACTGAACTTTATAAGGTACTTGACACATATTTTTCCAAAATTACTATTTTCCAGCAGTGTATGTCTCCACTTGTGTGTCTGCTTGTTGTGTTGTGGGGGCTTGCGTGTTGCTGTGATGCTGAAAGTTATGCCACTGGGATTTCAGATACCAGCAGAACCACCCATGGTAGACAGGTTTCAGCTAAGCTTCCAGACTAAGACAGACTAAGGAGAAGGACCAGGCAGCCCACTTCCAAAACAATTAGCCATTGAAAACCCTATGAATAGCAGAGAAGCACTGTCCAATATAGTGCTGGAAAATGAACCCCCAGGATGGAAAGCATTTGAGAAATGACTGGGGAGAAATTGCCTCCTCAAACTAGTTGTTGTTGTTAGTTGCCATAGAGTCAAGTCTGACTCATAGCAGCCTTCGTAGGGTTTTGAATGGCTGATTGTTTCAGGATTGCTTCGAGTGGATTGCCATGTCCTTCTCCCATTTTCATGGGGCTAGAGATTGAATCCAGGGCCTCAGACTGTGCAGGGTGGCCCTCTACCAACTGAGCTGAACTCCAGCCCCCCTCAAAGTAGAGTTGACTTTAATGGTAAGAAAGGAGTAGAGCCCCTGGGATCTCCTTTTGCTGATGTGACATGACTCAAAATGAGAAGTAACACAGTGGTTACAACAATTGGCTTAAACATAAAAACAGATCATGTGTATGGCACAGTGTTGGGTTTCATTCTGTTATATGTAGGGTCACTATGAGTTGGACCTGACTTGATGGCACCTAACAACAAAGCAGCATATGAGAGTTGTATTTATTCCATATTCTCAACAACACATAGTACTGACAGTCTTTCTAACTTTAGCCATTGTAGTGAATGCATAATGGTAACTCACTGTGGTTTAACTTGAAATTTTCCAGTGACTGCTTATGCTGAACATCTTTTCATGGGTTTATTATTGATTCATGTATCTTCTTTGAAATTTTATACATCAGACAAAGGTCTAATTACTAGAATTTATAAAGAACTTAAGAAAAAAACTCCCCCCAAAACAAACAATCCAATACACAAATAGGCAAAGGAACTGAGTAGACAGTTCTCAAATGAAGAGGTCCATAAAGCCATGAAACACATGAAAAAGTGCTCAACATCCCTAGCCATTAGGGAAATGCAAATCAAAATAACACTGAGATTTCACCTTACACCAGTAAGAATGGCCAAGATCAATAAAACAAACAACAACAAATGCTGGCGAGGGGAAAAGGGAACACTCTTACATTGTTGGTGGAGCTGTAAATTGGTGCAACCACTGTGGAAATCAATATGGAGGTACCTCAAAAAACTAAAAATAGATCTACCATATGACCCAGCTATAACACTATTGGGAATTTACCCAAAGGGAGATGGGTCACATACCACAGAGACACCTGCATCTCCATGTTCAATGCAGTGCTTTTCACAATAGCAAGGATATGGAATCAACCAAAGTGCCCTTCAACAGAAGAATGGATAAAAAACTATGGTATATATACACAGTGGAATACTACTCAGCAATCAAGAAAAATGAAATAAGGTAATTTGCAACAAAATGGATGGAATTAGAGAAAATTATTTTGAGTGAACAAACACGAACTCAGAAAGAGAAACAACATATGTTCTCACTCATATGAGGGAGCTGATTCAAAATTACAAGAAGGAAAAATCCTATTCAAAGGTTGGATAATAATAAAAGGGGGAGGAAGATAAGAATGATGTCAATATAAATGGACTAGAAATCGCATGTAATTGTTCTAACAAGATAAAAACAAAGATCACTACAGGAAAAGTTTCTATCTTAAACAGAACTGGAACCCAAGGAAATATAGAAAAATACTACTAAGTAAAAGATAGACAAGACTTAGATGGGAAACTTAGATGGGAAGGGTGGGAGGGGGGGAAGCATAGGGGTGGGTAAGGGGTAACCTATATGAATAATGTTTATCAAAATGCATATATGAAAATGTCACAATGAAAAGCATGTCAAAATGAATCACATTAAGATGTACATTAAAAATTTCTAATAAAAAATGTATCTTCAAAGTTTATGCATGTTTATTAGGCTTTTGTCTTTTATAATTGAATGGTAAGAATATTTCATTCTGGATACAAGTGCTTCATTGGGCATGTGCAGTGGCTTACCCCTATGCTCCCAGGCACTCTGGAAGCTGAGGCAAGAGGATCTTAAGTTCAAGGCCAGAGCAGCCTGCATAACTTAGAGAGACACTACCTCCAAATGAAAACAAACACACAAACAAAACATTAAAAATAGGCTGGAATTTGCAAAGTATATGTGAGGCCCTGAGTTCAAGTCCCTTGTTAACCCCTCTTCATTAAAAACCCCCCACACAAGTGCTTCATTGAATATATATTTTGCAAAAATTCATTCTAGTTGTGAATTGCCTTTTATTACATTAACTACATCACATTGGCTGGGATTTAGCTCAGTTGGTAGAGTGCTGCGCTGCAGTCTCGGAGGTCCCGAGTTCGATTCCAAGCACCGTAAAAATGGGAGAAGGGTCTGGCAATCCACTCCCAAGGCAATCCCGAAACAGTCAGCCATTGAAAACCCTATGAGGGTCGCTATGAGTCGGATACCGACTCAACAGCACCTAACAACAACAACAACACATTACATTGACTCTGAAGACATATCAGGTTTTATCTTGTATATTTTATATATTTGATGCCCACATTATGAAATGTTTCACTAGCTCAATGTCATTAAGATCACTCATATTTTCTTAAATAAATGTAATAGTATTAGCTCTTACATTTAGGTCTGTGATTCATTTAGAGTTAATTGTTGTGTATGGTGTGAGGTAAGGACCAAAGCTCTTACTTTTGTTCCAAATATCCAGTTGTTATAGCACCACTTTGAAAGGACTATCTTTTCTCTGCTAAGTCACCATGACACATTTCAGCAGTCAATTGACCTTAGACAGGTGGGTGTACTCAGAACTACCCATTACATTCCACTGACATGTAGGTCTGGTGCTTCTCCAACACCATACAGTCTAAATTCCTAGAGCCTCCATAATAAGTGTTTAAATCAGCGTAAGCCTTTCTACTTTGTTTCCCCTTCAATGAATTGTTTTGGCTATTCTAAGTCCCTTGCTGACCTACATGAGTTGTAAAATCAGCTTGTCAATTTCCTTTCTTTTTTAATTTTGTTAGGATTTTGGTTGAGCTTACAGTGAAAGTGTTAGAAGATTCCCATTGTAGCAATATTAAATCCTCCAATGCTTGAACATATTATATATCTCCATTTACTCAGGTTTTTAAATTGTCCTTTACATTGCTTTATAGTTTATATGGTACAGGATTTGCATATACTTCACTGAATTTATTTATAAGTACTTAGTGGTTCAGTGATTTGCTAATATTTTATTAGGATGTGTCTATGCATGAAGCAGCCTACAGCCGTAGCACTGTGGCTTCTGATCCTGACAGATCTCAGAAGCTAAGCAGGATGGGCCCTGGTTAGTACTTGGATGGGAGACCACCTAGGAACACCAGGTTTGGGAGAAAGACCTGGCAACCCACTCTCAAAAATCAATCAACCATTGAAAACCCTATGAATAGCAGAGAAGCACTGACAATAGTGTTTTGCCTGTTGTATGTAGGGTGTCTATGAGTTGGACACCGACTCGATGGCACCTAACAACAACATGTATGAAGTATATTGGTTCTTAGTTCTCCTTTATTGGGATGTCTTTTCTGGTTTGTAATTCGTATAATTGTTGTTGTTAGGTGCCGTCGAGTCAGTGTCCAACTCATAGCGACCCTCATAGGGTTTTCAATGGCTGACTGCTTCGGGATTGCCTTGGGAGTGGATTGCCAGGCCCTTCTCCCATTTTTGTGGTGCTGGGAATTGAACTCAGGGCCTCAGAGACTGCAGCGCAGCATAGCGACTTCATAAAGGAAATAAGGAAGGAAGTGCTCTTTCTACTTCTATTTTCTAAATGAGTTTGTATATGATTGGGATTACTCCTTCTTTCATGGATTTCATCAGTGAAGCCATTTTTAAATAGAAGTTTTACAGCGGTGTTCCGGATTTGAAGACATTTGTCAAATGCCTGAGTGTTATCTTCAAGGAGGACGGAAAAGAGAATTTCAGTATTGTAGTTTATAAACCTGGGACTTGTAAGACAGGAGATGTCCAAAAGAAAGCAGCATGAAAAAAGTTTGCTATTGTTCATGTCAACAAATTGAGTAGCATTTGCACAATAGTTCCATTCTTGATTGTCCAGTATTTTGAACCATTCATGAATTCCTAAACCACAATAAAAAACTATGAAATGGTCTTACCTCATTGAGCGCAACTATATTTTATTGAAATGGAAGATGTTGACTTTCCCCCTGAAAGAGGGACATCTCAGAGTGTCCTCAGGTCAAGGCTCCAGTACATAAGTATGTATTGCTTCCTTCCTCTGCCTCCCCTTCCATGTTTCAAATCCTCTTCACTTTCAGCAAGCCAAATTGTGTCAGGCAAAGTTTATATGCAAATGGACAAAATGGCCAAGGTCAATGTTACCATCAAAGACTTGGAAGAAAGAGGGGTGGTGATTAGGATCAGATTTCATCTAAACTCGCCAGGTTGACCTGTGAAGAATATAGATGCATCTTGGAAGATGACAGAGTGTGGCAGGATTAACGGGGTGGTGACGGCAACTGTAGCCCCTAACAGTTATATGAAGATACTCCTAAACTTTACAGAGTTTTTTTTTCCTCAATACCAATGTGTACAGAATTGAAAAAAAAAAAAAAAAAAGGTTTGATGGAAGCAAGGTCATATATACAAAGGAATCCCAAAGGAGTCACATTTTTCACGAATAAGTATTTGGCCATCCCTCAACTTAAATAAAATGTTTGCTGTTCCCAACTTTTGCATTCCAGTCACCAGTGAGGGTTTAGAGACTATACTATCCTTTCAAAGTATGGGAAATATATTTTAAAAGAGTTCTTGTTAGCTTAAATAAGAATTCTTATAAGCCAACAATTTCTTAGGTATGATGTGACTCGCACCAGTGGGCCCTGGGTCTACTTGTTGTCTATAGACAATGAGAGGTGGGGCATAGAGACCTGGAGGCCCTTTTAAGAGGTAACTTCTTTGGATGAAATCATTAAGAGGACTTTAAACAAGGCAGGGGAGCCAGGCGCGGTGGTGCACGCCTGTAATCCCAGCGGCTCGGGAGGCGGAGGCAGGAGGATCCCAAGTTCAAGACCAGAGGTAGTCTTTGTAATTTGGCGAGACCCTATCTCAAAAAAGTTAAAAAAAAAAAAAAAAAGGAAAAGGGCTGGGGCGCAGCTCAGTGGTCCAGCACTTGCAGAGCATGCAAGCACTAGGCCCTGGGTTCAACCCCCAGTAATGCAAATAAAACAAAACAAAACAAAAAGCAAGGCAGGGGGAGGATCCTGAGATTGGGAAAGGGGTGCTCCCCATTGTCAGGGATCTTTAGGCCTTCAGGGACTTGGAGTAGGGTGAGACCCACAGGCCCTCTTGGTTTGACCCCATTCTCATGCCCAAGATCCTATTCGTTCCTCGCTGGCACCTAATCAGTCACAGCAATGATGTGAGTGCAGTGGACTCTGAATTTTGGCAACCCTTAGGCTCAAACCTTGACTTTGATTTTTGGCTGCTTCCATCCTGCGTGTGCAGTAAAGATAAATGATTCATTTAACCACAGAAATCAGAGAAAGTGCCTGGTTTTCAGACCATGGCTTCAGCTGACAAATGAAGACTTTGACATCGTCGTCGTTCTTTGTGCTCTTCAGCTCAGAAGCTGCCGCCTCCTCCATCCTCCTTGCGTGCCACTTTCTTGAAGGCCTGCTGAGAGCAGACACCCCTAGAATCAGCGACTGGATCTGACAGGGTTCTAAGTCACAAAGAGCAGAACTCGCTGTAGCTCGTTCAACCAGGATCGTAACTTATTAAGAGATATGAGAGGCTCCTGCGGGGTCTGCAGATGGGCCAGGGTGATGCGTGCACAATATCACAGAAGGGTTGCTACTGTGGAGACCTGTAGGGCCGCCATGAAGTACAGGGCCACAGCCCTCACAACCTGCGGAGTGAAGGGTGCCCCTTCCTAATGTCTATCCACCAAGACCTTCCTCCCTTCCTGGAATGCTTTAGGTCCTCGCTGTTCATCACATCATTCTTGTCTGGCTCAGAATCTCCAGCAGGTGCAACAAACTAGCGGAGGGTTTGCCCCTGCTTGCCTCTGGTGGCAGGAAGGCTGAGAAAGCATGGTCCGGCTTTTACCTTGGGGAAGTGGGATAAGGCTAGAAATTCTGCAAACGTTAGCCAGGCATTCAAAAGGTACCAGGCAGCCAAGGACTTTAATCAACATGCCTTGCAAAGACCAGCTCAGCTGTCACCTCCAAAAGCCATCTCCTCCCACCCCATCTAAGGTGGCTCAGCTCCAGGTTACTCAGCATGGTGCAATTACTTCTTTTAATCTTACTTATCGCAGTCTGTAACTATCTCATTGATGTATTTGGTTGTTCTTTTTCTTCTCCTGCCACCTAATTAAAATACAATGCTCTATGAGAGCTTTGGGAGAAGGACCTGGCAACTCACTCCCAAAAATCAATCTGCCATTGTAAACCCTATGAACAGCAGAGCAGCACTGACAATAGTGTTTCGCCTGTTGTACTTAGAGTCGCTATGAGTCAGATACGGACTCGACGGCACCTATCAACAACAACATGAGAGCTTAGCATGGTGCCTGGAAGATGGTTGGTGCTCTGTAAAGTTATTTGTTGAATTAATGTAGCTATAAAGTAAGATGCTTCTGATAAATGATTGTGACACTAGTTTTTTTTTTTTTCCCAAGCTAAATGCCACTTCCTACCCAAGGCTCTGCCAGCGAACCCAAGGATGCAGTGAGATGCAAGGTGGAAGTTTTGTCTCTGGGTCTCCTGCTCTTACTGTATTTCCACTGAAGTAGCGTTAGGTCATGAAGTTCTCGCATTAAAATCTCATTAGAAGATGACTTTACCCTTGTTTTATGGTTTGAACTGAAAATGTCCCCTGAACGTCGTATTTTGGGATGCTTGGTCCCCAGTGGGTAGTCGTGCTTGTGGGGGCTGTGGAACTTTGGGAGGCAGGACCTAGCCTGTGCATGTAGGTCCTTGGGAGTGTGCCTCTGGAGGGTTTATGAAGGCCCCAGTCTGGCTATTCTCTCTCTGTTTCCTGGCACCATGATTGAAAGTCCTCCGCCAAAGACCTTGCCACCAGCTGCTGTGTAGCCACGCACGCCCTACCTAGATGGACTGAAGCCCTCTAACCACGAGCTGAAGTAAACGCATCCTTCCTCCTCAGGGTGGTCTGTCAGGTGTTTTGCCGAGGTGACCCCCAATCTAGCTAACACAGCTTCCAAAATGATTTGTGAGCACGATCGCTCTAACTCAAGCCCTCTTCATCTCTGCACTGCAACTCTAATTGCTTGTGGTCCTCTCTCTAACCAAGTAGATTTCATCTGCCAAGCATATCTCAAGCTGGCTCCTCTCCAAGGGCCTCCCCAGCTGCGTACAGGCCCCTCTTCACTCCATCATCAGGAGAGTAATACTTACACAGTGTCACGGGGCCCTTAGTGTCAGCCTGCCAAGAACACGTAGGTGCTGCACTCTGTGCACAAGAAAATCCAGTCTTGCTGGCATCGCTTCCAGCTCTGTCCCCGGCTCTGGGTAGAGCAGATGTTTTCTCTGGCCAGGGTCATCTCTGGTGTCCCATGCCTTGGCCTGGAGCCCTCCTCACATGATCTGCATGGCTGGCTCAACAACCATCGGTTCTCAGACAACGCTTTGTCAAAGACGCCTTTCTGGGCTGTTGGACCCAGAGTGAATGCTCTTCTCAGTCTTTCTTCTCATACTTGTTCATCTCTATTGATCTTATAAAAATATTTATATATTTAGCATATATTATTGTTGTTGTTGGGCTGGGATTTGGCTCAGTTGGTAGAGCGCTGTGCTACAGTCTCTGAGGTCCCGAGTTCAATTCCCAGCACCGCAAAAATGGGAGAAGGACCTGGCAATCCACTCCCAAGGCAATCCCAAAACAGCCATTGAAAACCCTATGAGGGTCACTATGAGTTGGATACCGACTCGACGGCACCTAACAACAAGAAAAACAATTGTTGTTGTTTTGTGTCGTCAAGTCAGGTCCAACAATAAGATCAAATATATAATAAACTTTTGATTAAGTCAATATGCCTGCAGCCATAGCAATGTGGTGTCTGATCCCATCAGATCTCAGAAGCTAAGCAGAGTTGGGCTTGGTCAGTCCTTGGATGGGAGACCGCCTGGGAACACCAGGTGCTGTAGGCTTAGGAGAAAGACCCAGCAACCCACTCCCCAAAATCAATATGCTATTGAAAACCCTACAAAGGTGCAAGACAATAGTCTTTCTTCTATTGTACATAGGGTTGCTATGAGTCCGACACTGACTCAATGGTACCTAACAACAACAAAGTCAATATAAATAAATCTTATCACAATGAATCGACATATTTTATCAGTTTAATATATATGTATAGTCATTTATATATTAGGTATTATTAATTATATATTATAGTTGTATATATTTTATATTTATGTACACTTATTGCAAACATAAGGCTAGGATTTAGCTAGTTGGTAGAGGACTGCTCTGCACTGAGGCCCTAGGTTCAATCCCTAGCACCACAGAAACAGGAGAAGGACCTGGTAGCTCACTCCCAAAGCAATCCTGAAACAATCAGCCATCAAAAACCCTATGACCAACAGAGAAGCACTGACAGTGCTGTTAAGAAGTGTTAAGAAGTGTTTTGATCTGTTGTGCATAGATAGAGTCACTATGAGTTGGACCTGACTCAATGGAACCTAACAACAACAATAACATTGCAAATACGCACACAGAGTAACTTCTTCAATGTCTATTTCTTCGAAAGATGCATTGCATTGGGGAAAACTATTGCAAAAAAACCTCTTTCAAGTGATGAAAAGTAAAGCTGTCACACTGAAGACGAAGGTTCGCCTGACTCACATCATGATATTTGCAGTCACAGCATATGCTTGTGAAAGCTGGACAGCGAATAAGGGAGATGGGAGAAGCATTGATGTTTTTGAATTACGGTGCTGGAGACAAATATTGAATATGCCATGGGCTGCCAGAAGAACCAACTTACCTGTCCTAGAAGAAGTGCAACCAGAGTGCTCCTTGGAAACAAAGATGGCTGGACTGCGTCTTACGTATTTTGGACATGTGGTAAGCAAGGATCCATCCCTGGAGAAGGACATCATGTTTGAGATAGCAGCAGGTCAACGATTAAAAGGAAGACACTCAACTAGATGGATTGACACAGTGGCTGCAACACTGGTCTTACACATGAAGATCGTGTGCCTGATACAGAATGGGGGAGTGTTTTGCTCTGTTGCACATTGGGTGGCTATGAGTTGGACCCAGATTGAGGATAACTACCACCAACAACACAGTCTAACACTGAGTCTTTGACATTACACATCGCTAACCATCTCCTGCCTGGGCTGTCCTTTGCACAGGGATGACTTGCTGCAGGAAGGTGAGATGGTGACCAGAATGGATAACTTCGGACTCCTTCAGTCCTCGGCTTGACCTGCAACTCTGTTGGGTGCCCTTCCATTCAGAACCCTGCGGAAACTCTCGACCCCCTGGAATACAGAATCCTTGTGGGGCCCTCAGAGCCACCCACGACCTGCCATCCTCCTGTTTTTCCCTTCTTATTTCCTTTTTCCCTCCCCCATTTAGCTCACATTTCAACCCATATGTGATAGACACACTCACAGACTCTGTGGACTTAAAAGGACTAAAACCAAGATAGTCAGACACCTCTCTCTCTCTCTCTCTCTCTCTCTCTCTCTCTCTCTCTGGTACTTGGAGGTTGAACCCAGGGCCTCATGCAAGTGCTCTGGGTGGGCAAGCAGGGTAGGGGAACCACAGCCACCCTGGTCACAAACCAGGGACATCACTGTCAGTCAAGCATGAAAATCCAAAGGTCTCCTGTGAAATGAACGTGTAACACGGGCTTTCACTAGACAAACGTGAGTCCGAGGGTTTGTACCATGACCTGTGCGGACGAAGGACTCGCATATCAGATCAGGAAGCCCCATACCATGGACCCGACCAGTGGATGCGTCTGACCACCTTAGGCTACATGAGACCCCACCTTATTCTCTGATGTCACCTCGGAATGAATGCTTATGGCAGACACACTTCTGAGCTAATTACAAAGGCCCATCGTGTCAGGTGGTGGGGTTGGGAGGGAGGGGAGCAGAAAGCGTCCATCCTTTTCCTACTTGACCTTGCTTGGAATTTTGTTTGAAAGTCTGGACTTTGTGTGTCCAGAGTAGAATCTGTTCCACCCAGGCTAGGGAGAATTTTGGATTCCCCATCATTGGGTGATAGCTAGAGTGTTGTATTTGTGACTCCAACCTAGCCTCGCATCATTCCAAAACCATTCAGAAGCACACTTTCTACATTGCTAAAAACTAAAAGGGTAAGCTAGGCAATAACCAGCTTAGTCCAAATATTCCACACCTTTGGACCTCCAAGCGAGACTGACAGGTGGGAGGGAGGGAAGTGAAGGAGAAGGAGATAGGCAGGGAGGAAGAAGAAGTACAAGAGGGGCCCTGGTCCCTCCTCCTTCTCCCGTGAGGGTCCTCAGAAGCCCCACGCCGGAGCTTAGCCTTCGGCCCTTTGGCCCTGCAATCTCTCCTTCACTGGATCCTACCTGCCGGCTTGCAAACGCGCTCCTCCGCTCCCATTCCTTCCCCAGCGCGCTGGCGCTGACCTCACTCCTGGATCGCACACTGGGAAGCCCATGAAAAACTTGGAGACAGACTCCAGAGAGGGAGGAGGGCTGGCTCCGAGGAGGGAGAGCGGGGGTGGACAGGCGGGTGGGGGAGGGCACGTCGACTTTGCTCTGACAAGATTATTCCTGTAATCACATCCCGCAGAGCCCCAGAGTCTGGGTGAGGTATTTTTAAAGCACGTCAACCACTACTCACATAAGGCAAGCGGAGGGATGCAAACCCCACTCTGGGGTTGGGCGCTTCCAGTGGTGACCTCGGGCGTTGAGCCTGAAACTTTTTTTTTTTTTTAAATTAGAAATTTTTAATGTACATCATAATGTGATTCATTTTGACATGCTTTTCGTTGTGACAATTTTCATATATGCAATTTGATAAGCATTATTCATATAGGTTACCCCTTACCCTCCTCTGTGTTTCCCCCCTCCCCCCCTTCCCATCTAAGTTTCCCATCCAAGTCTTTTCTATCTTTTACTATATAGTATTTTTCTATATGTCCTTGGGTTCCAGTTCTGTTTAAGATAGAAACTTTTCCTGTAGTGGTCTTTGTTTCTATCTTGTTAGACCAATTACATGCGATTTCTAGTCCATTTATATTGACCTCATTCTTATCTTCCCTCCCCCCCCCTTTTAATGTGATCTGACCTTTGAGTAGGATTTTTCCTTCTTGTAATTTTGAGTCAGCTCTCTCATATGAGTGAGAACATGTGTTGTTTCTCTTTCTGAGCTTGTGTTCGTTCACTGAAAATAATTTTCTCTAATTCCATCCATTTTGCTGCGAATGACCCTATTTCATTTTTCTTGATTGCTGAGTAGTATTCCATTGTATATATATACCATAGTTTTTTTTATCCATTCTTCTGCTGAAGGGCACTTTGGTTGATTCCATATCTTTGCTATTGTGAAAAGCGCTGCATTGAACATGGAGATGCAGGTGTCTCTGTGGTATGATGACTCATCTCCCTTTGGGTAAATTCCCAATAGTGGTATAGCCGGGTCATATGGTAGATCTATTTTTAGTTTTTTGAGGTACCTCCATATTGATTTCCACAGTGGTTGCACCAATTTACAGCTCCACCAACAATGTAAAAGTGTTCCCTTTTCCCCGCAACCTCGCCAGCATTTGTTGTTGTTTGTTTTATTGATCTAGGCCATTCTTACTGGTGTAAGGTGAAATCTCAGAGTTGTTTTGATTTGCATTTCCCTAATGGCTAGGGATATTGAGCACTTTTTCATGTGTTTCATGGCTTTATGGACCTCTTCATTTGAGAACTGTCTACTCAGTTCCTTTGCCCACTTGTGTATTGGGTTGTTTGGTTTTGTTATTTTGTTTTTTAAAGCAACCAGTAATTACAGAGGCTTGGGGAAAGATAAATTCGCTTTGAAAAAGGCAGAACAAAATCATTTGCTAAACCCTTAATGTATAAGGTTTGTAGATCCTCGGACTCACATTTGTCTAGTGAAAGCCCGTGTTACACGTTCATTTCACAGGAGACCTTTGGATTTTCATGCTTGACTGACAGTGATGTCCCTGGTTTGTGACCAGGGTGGCTGTGGTTCCCCTACCCTGCTTGCCCACCCAGAGCAATGTGGACAATGCTGTTTTGTCAAAGAAGTTGATCATATTGGAACTCCTAAATAAATGCCTTTCTTGTCACCTGTGTCTGTTAGTCCACATTCCACTTGAACATCATCCAGGGATTCAGGGGGCTTTGTGCCTGTTAATTTTTCATTGTCATTCCAAATCCTATAGCTGACCCTGAGGAGGTTGGTAGTGTCTGCCCCAGGAAGAGGCAATTCTGCTCAGGAGATGTGAAGATGACCTGGCAGCCTTTGTCACAGCAGAAGCCCCTGGTTGCCACCTTGCACCTATGACTGATTTAATGTCCTCTCTCCTACATGGGTTCCGTCTTTCCTCCAGATGCCTGGGACCTCACAAAACTTCAGCTCCCCTTGTTGTTGTTGTTGTTAAGTGACGTCGAGTCGTGTCTGACTCATACTGCCCCTCATAGGGTTTTCAATGGCAGATTGTTTCAGGATTGTCTTGGGACTGGACTGCCACATCCTTTTCCCATTTTTTCGGTGCTGGGAATTGAACTCGGGACCTCAGAGACTGCAGAGTGGTGCTCTACCAACTGAGCTAAATCCCTGCCTACTCAGCTCCTCTAGTGAGCTTATTTTTTTGAGACTCAGCCCAGAGTTTATAATGAGCATGTTCTCCAGTGGCCTGGTCACTGCAGACATTTCTATAGATTTGTTGTTGTTGTTAGGTGCTGTCACGTTTGTGTCTGACTCATAGTGACCCTGCGTACAACATGTTAAAGAGAAGAAAGGAGCATGAGAAATAACCTCGTCCCATGATCCTCCATGTCTTGGTTGGCTTGGGGTACGTAACGAAGCATCATCACAGCAATGTGCTTTCTCACGGTTCTGGAGTCTGGAAGTCCATGTCAAGGTGTCCACAGATTCAGTGTCTGGTGAGGGCTCTCATCTGGATTTGCAAATGGCCTCCTTCTTGCTCTATCCTCCCCTGGCCCAGAGAGGGAGCGAGCTCTCTTGTGTCCACTCTTGTGGAGACATTGACAGGAGGCTTCACCCTCATGACCTAATTATTTCCCAGGTGCACCACCTCTAATGCCATCATACTAGGGATCTGCCCTTCAAAAGGTTTGTGGGACCCCAGGATCATCCTCTGCTCTTTGTTCCTGACTATGAGGTGAAAGGCGTTGCTCCACCACACTTTCCCAGTAGTGACGTGCTGCTTTGCCACAAGCCCAGAAGCAATGGGGCCAAGTGACCATGGACTAAAACCTCTAAAACTGTGAGCCAAAATAAACCTTTTCTCTTTGTAAGTTGATTATCTTTGCTATCTGTGACAGTAACAGAAAGTTGAGTAACACCATATGTTTCTATCAAAAGTAAAAAAAAAAAAAGTCAAGAGACTGAGGACTATGAGTTTCAAGCAAAATGGGAGGGCATACCCATACTGATGAAAGCGAAGAATATTCTAGGAGCTCAGATGCCAACAGAATGTGGCTTTGTCAAGGAAAAAAACTGAAGATGCCACGTGCAACAGAGTGTGAGAAAGGAGCCTCCCCACGGCGAATTGCATAATCAGGTCATCAGCCAGCCTGGGAGGCCCAGACCTGGGCTCCCTGCTCTGTTCCATCCAAGCTGCTCAGGCAGCTGCTTCTGCTGAAGTGGCGTTGCCTTTCCTTACACATCCTGCAGATGTGCCAGTCCTGAGAGGAGGCCAGCAGATGCCCACCAGCCTCAGACACACAGTGGCAGCAAAATCCTGACTTCCTTAATTATCCTGTTCCTAGGGATCTCTTGAGGTCTATGGAGCTGCCAACCTTTGGGAAATGGCTTGCTACACCCTCTTCCCTTGTGCAATGTGGACAAGATCGAATCTGTTTTCCAGTCTCATAAATCTACTGCAGCAGAGAGGACAGAGGCCAAGTCCCCGAGCTGCTGGGAACTGAAGCGGGGCTGTCTGAGCCGGCTGCCCCGTCCAAGGCTTCAGCTCACAAAGGAGCCAGGACGTTTGTGTTTGTGCATTGCCGTCCCTAAGCTTGAGCTTGCTGCTCGCTGCGGTGCAACGGGCTATGAATTCAAAACGGATCGAGCAGTTCAGTGGGTGCCCCTTCTGATGAATATTCAGTCTTGACCAGTGGCTCCAGATTTACCACTGCCACAAAATAGAGGCCAGGAGCAGCGCACAGGGAAACAGGTTCCTGTGGAACTTCTAGACCTTTCTGTGCCCAATGGAGTGAGACATTCCTAGACTAATCACTACAGAGGCAAATCAGCCTTCTTTTCAAGGCAAATAAAAAGGGAGCTTTTTACAATATATGCAAATGCATTAAGCAACAGTTTAAAGACTGTGAACAGACATGCTTCCTATCTTCCAAGCCCTAGATTTCTTTTATATTCTTGGCATGTGGCACGTAATAAATAACCTTTCTTTGTGTGACTTGATTAGTAGTAAAGCTGCAATTCCAACGTTAGTGAGGCTGGTCTTTTGTTCCGAGGGAGAAATTTTCCCTCTATGGGTGTCGTTTAGCTTTGCTAACTGTCTCTGGGCCACGCCCCCTGTGGAGTGAGAACATTTGTCATGGGGCTAAAAGAAAAAGGCACCAGCCAGAGAGGAAATCACCGAGTAGCTGCTTTTTCTTGCCATGTTTGTGACCGTCACTTCAAAGGGAAGCAGTTACTGAGCACTTGTGCAGAGCGTGCTTAGTGCTGTATGCACTTTCATCTTTATCCCTTTCATTTCCTCCTCCATCAGACGAATGAAAATAGAAGACATGAGAGAAAAAAATGGTCTCATGGCACCAGAGTTGTTCAGAGGCAAGAATGGGAATCCAGCACCAGCCTCTTCATTCTTCCTCCGTTTCACTGCATTCCACACCCACGGATGTGAACTCTGTCTTCCCCACACAGCCTCTCTCTTTTCCCTGTGGTGTTATCCATCATAAGTATTTCTTTCAAGAGCCAAACTATGTCAAAATCACGGTTTGACTCCTGCATGACCTGGGGTCACAGAAGGAGAGCTAGCGGAGTTACGGGGCCAAAAGTTAGCCACTGTGAAGCAGTCTCAACAGGTCAGGCTAGGAAAACCCTTTATCTAAGCCCTTCAGCCCATGTGTTGGGGTAGAAGGCCATTTGTAATACAGATTGCCCTTATAGTCTTCACAATTTTTATTATCTTTTTATTAGCACACATTAACTGTACAAAATCATGGGTTTCATTGAGATATTTTCATGCTGTCTCTCTTCTCACTCTGTCTATCCCCTTCCTATTTCCTAATAGTGTCTCGTGGTCTTCCACGTCTTTTTTTTTTTTTTTTTGTAAGATTCCACATGAGAGAAAACATGCAATATTTGTGTTTTTGAGACCAGCCTATTTAGCTTAAGGCCCCAGTTTCATTTATTTTCTTGGCAAACAATGATTTCCTAATGCTTTTATTTATTTATTTATTGTATTTGGGGTTGAACCCAGGGCCTTGCACATAATAGGAAAGTGCTCTACTACTGAGCTGCACTCCCAGGCTCTTTTTTACTTTTATTTTTATCTTGAGATGGGGTCTTGCTAAATCAGGCAGGCTGCCTCTGGTCTTGAACGTGTGATCCTCCTGCCTCAGTCTCCCAAGTTTCTGGGATTACAGGCATTTGCCATGGTGCCCAGCTGATTTAATAATTTTAATGGCTGAATAATACTCCACTGTGTACTCATACATTGTCTTTATCCATTCTTCCACTGATAGGCATCTAGGCTGATTCCACAACTTGGCTACTGTGAACAGGGCAGCAATAAATATGGGTATGCAGTTATTGCTAGTGTATGTTGCCTCTGATTCCGTCAGGTCTATACCCAGGAGTGGTAGAGATGATCATATAGTAATTATATTTTTAGTTTAGAGCCTCCAAACTGATTTCTAAGTGGCTGCACTAATGTACATTGCAACTGTGCAGAAAGTTTCCTTTTTTTCTCCATCCCCACCAGCATTTGTTGTTGTCGTTGTTTGTATTCTTGATGGTAGCTATTCTGAATGGGGTGAGATGGAATCTCAGTGTAGTTTTGATTTGCACTTTCCTGATGGCTACAGATGTTGAACATTTTTTCACATATCTATTGGCCATTTGTATTTCTTCTTTCGAAAAGTGTCTATTCTGTTCATTTTTCCCATTTACTGATTTTGTTATTTGTTCTTTTGATGTTTAATTTCTTTGAGTCCTATACATATTCTGGATATTAATCATCTGTTAGATGAGTAGCTGGCAAAGATTTTCTTCCATTCTATAGGCTGTCTCTTCACTCTGGCAATTATTTCCTTTGCTGTGCAGAAAGCTTTATAATTTGATGCAATCCAATTTGTCAATTGTTTCAATTATTTCCTGATATATTAGAGTCCTATTCAGAAATTCATTGCTATTGCCTGTATCTTAAAATGTTTCTCCTATGTTTTCTTCTAGTAGTTTTAAGTTTTTAGATGTTACATTAGGTCTTTGATCCATTGGGTGTTGATTTATACAGGGTGAGAGGTAGACATCTAATTTTACTTTTCTACATGGAGATCTCCCATTTTCCCAGCACTTCTTGTTATAGAGGCAATATTTTCTCCAAGGTATGCTTTTGACATCTTTGTCAAAACTCAAATGGCTATAGATGCATGCATTTATTTCTGAATCTTCCATTCTATTCTGTTGGTCTGTGTGTCCATTTTGTGTCAATATTATGCAGTTTTTATTATCATGGTTTTATAATATAATTTGAAGTTGGGCATTGTGATACCTCTAGCATTGCTTTTTTAATTTTTTGCTCGGGATTGCTTTGGCTTTTCAGGGTTTTTGTGCTTCCATATGAATTCTAGGATTTTTTCCTAATTTTGTGAAAAATTTCATTAGAGTTTTGATGGGGATTGCATTGGTTTGAGGATTTTTTCATCTGTTTTAATCAAGGGAATTGATCTATAGTCTTCTTTTTTTGTTGTTATTATATCTTTATCTGGTTTCGGTTTATAGATAATACTGGCTTCATAGAAGGAGTTTGGAACCATTTCTTCCTTCTGTATTTTGTGTAATAGTTTGAGGAGCATTGGTGTTAAAATCTCATAGAACTTAGCAGTAATTTCATCCAGTCCTGGGGGTTTCTTGGTTAAGGAGGCTTAATTGCTGCTTCAATTGCATCTCTTGTTTTTTACCTGCCTAGGATTCTTTATGTCTGCTTGGTTAAATTTTGGTAGGTCTTATGTGGCTAGAAATTTATCCATTTCTTCTAGGTTTTCCAATTTATTGAAATATAAGTTTTCAAAGTATCCCCCAATGATTCGCTGGATTTCACTGATACCTGTTGTAATCAACCCCTTTTCATCTCTAATTTTATTAATTTGTGTCTTTTCTCTCCTTTGGTTGGTTTTGTTGAGAATTTGTCAATCTTATTTATCCTTTCAAAGAACTCTTTGTTTCATTGATCCTTTTAATTATTCTTTTAGTTTCCATTTCATCTCTGATCTTTATTATTTTTTTCCTTCTACTAATTTGGGAACTTCATGATAAATGGAGAAAAGATTGAAGTTGTCCAAGATTTTGCTTTACTTTGTTTTACAATCAACACCCACAGAAGCAGCAGTCAAGAAGTCAAGACTTATTGCATTGAGAAAAGCTGTGGTAAAAGACCTCTTTAAAGTTCTGAAAAATAAAGATGTCACATTGAAGACAAAGATGTACCTGATTCATGCCATGATGTTTTCAAGCACATTATATGGTTGTGAAAGCTGGACATTGAATAAGGGAGACAGAAGAAGAATTAATGATTTGGAATTATGGTCCTGGAGATATTGATAATACCATGGATTGCCAAAAGAAAGAAGAGATTTGTCCTAGAAGTGAAACCAGAGTGCTCCTTGGAGGTAAGGTTGCCTAGACTGTGTCTTGTGTATTTTGGACATGTAGTCAGGAGGGATCAATCCCTGGAGAAGGACATTATGTTTGGGAGAGTGACAGGTCAATGAAAAAAGGAAAACCCTCAATTAGATGGATTGATACAGCAGCTACAACAATGGGCTTAAAGAAAAAAAAAAAGATCATGTACTTGGCACAGAATCAGGGAGCGTTTTGTTATGTTGTACATATGGCCGCTATGAGTCTGACTCAACTGGATGATGCCTAACCACAACTAATTTGGGAGCTGGCTTATTTTTGTTTATCTAAGACCTTGAGGTACATCATTAGATTTATTTGCGATCTCTCTGATTTTTTAATGTAGGAATTTATAAACATGCTTCTTATAAATACCTTCTCTGTATCCTATAGGTTAGAGTATGTTGTGTTTTCATTTTTGTTTGATTCTAGGAATCATTCAAAGTGTATTGTTCAACCTTCCTATGTGTGTATATTTTTGGTAGTTTCTTTTGTTGTTGATTCTTTCTTTTTCTCTTTCTTTCTCTCTTTCTCTCTCTTTTGTTTCTTCCTTCCTTTCTTTCTTTTAATGGTGTGGAGGTTCAAACCCAGTGCCTCCTCCACGTTAAACAGGTGTTCTACCCCGAGCAACATCTGCAAACTGACTTCTAGTTTTATTATATTATCTAGTGAAAGGCAAGAAGTTGTTTCAATTTTCTTGTATTTGTTATGATTTTCTTTTTGTCCTAAAATATGATCTGCTATTGATAAAGTTCCATGAGCTGTTGAAAAGAATGTATATTCTGCAGCTGTTGGGTGGGACATTCTGTAGATATCCATTAACTCTATTTGATCTTTAATGTAGTTTAACTCTGAAGTTTCTTTGATTTTTTTGTCTAGATGGCCTATCTATAAGAGTAAAGTATTAAAGTCATGAAATATTATTGCATTACATTATATCTGGGTTTTTATGTCCAATAGTGTTTGTTTAATGAAATTTGATGTGCTGATGTTCAGTCCTTATATGTCTACAATTGTTATATCTTCTTGATGGATTATTGCATTTATCAGTATGAAGTGACCTTAGTCTCTCAAATTTTGGCTTGAAATCTGCTTTGTCAGATAGAGTATAGCCACCTCTCCTGGTTTTTGATTTTGTTTGCTTGGAATATCATTTTCCATCTTCTGACTTTCAGGCTGTTTTTCTTTGCTAGTGAGGTGAATTTCTTGCAGGCAGCAGATAATTGGGCCTTACACTTTAATTCAATCTGTCAGTTTCTTTCTTTTAATTAGAGCATTGACAACATTAACATTTAGAGTTATTGAAATGTATGTACTTATTTCTGCCATTTTGTTACTTTTGTAATGTTTGATACTTTCATAATCCTGATTTCCTTATCTGCTCATCTAGTGAGAGTTATTCTTCCCTACTTCATAGGGTATGTTTATCTTCCTTTCTTGTGTTTAGGATTAAGTATCTTCTGCAGTGATAAAAGTTAGTTGTTATTAAATACTTTAGTTTGTGTGCTTAGCATGAAAGGTCTTTATTTCTTCTTAGATTTTGAAGGATAACTTTGATGGATATAGTAATCTAGGTAGGCAGTTATTTTCTTTCAGCCCTTAAAGTACATCATTCCAAGCCCTCTTGGATTTTAGAGTCTCTGTTGAGAAACTGGTTATTCTGGAGAGTTTGTCTGTGACTTGGCACTTTCCTCTTATAGTTTTACTCTTGAAGTTTCTTTTTTTCTGTACAATTGGTGTTTTAACTGTAACATAAAATGTGTGTGGAAGGTTCTTTTCTGATTATATCTGTTTGGGGTTATAAAAGCCTCTTATGCTACACACCCACCTAATGTGCTCAAAGCACCAGGCCCAATCCCAAGCCCCACTCAGAGAGAAGAAAACTCACTGAAGTACTATGCACAACATATAGACAAACCTGCTATAGAAATAATGTAATAGCCACTTGAAAACAAATAGCAGGGCTGGGGATACAGCTCAGTGGTAGAGATCTTTCCTACCACTCAACCAGCACCTAAATGAGGTGGAGTTATCTAGAGGTGACTTCCAAGAAAAATATTTGCACTTGGCCCATACTTATGGCTCCAGGCACAGGCTGTCTTAGAGGACAGGAAATCGGCCATCTTTGTAAGTTTTTTTTTTTTTTTAATTTTTATCTTAAATCGAAAGGGAGAAGGAGAAAGAAAAGAAAGAAAACATTCAATTAAAGATAAAACAAGAGAAATGATAAAACCAACCAACCACCACCAACAACCACAAAATGAAAATAAAGAAAAATTTTTAAGGGGAGAAAAATGAAAAAGCAGGAACAGAAGTAAGAGAAAACTGATTTAAGAAAAAAGAATATATTTTAAATGGAGGAGGCAAGACCACATGTCTTGGCACAGGTGTGCCAAGATTAAGCACACACCTGGGATCTCAGCAGTCATGAGGCTGAGCAGAAGGATTAAAGTGAGTTAGAGACAAACTTTGTCTACATAGCAAGTTCCAGGCCAGCCTGGGCTGTACAGTGAGACAGTTTCAAAGAACCATCCCAAACAAAACAAAAGAAAAGAAAAAGAAATAAAAACAAAAAAGAAATAAAAATGGGGTAGGGGGAGAAAGTAGAAGGAGAAAGAAGATCAAGAATTAAATATGAGAAGCTGGGTGTCATGGCTCCCACCTGCAATCCCAGCACATGGGAGGCTGAGGCAGGGCTGTGAGCCTGAAGCCAGCCTGGGCCCTACAGTGACAGCCTGTCTCAAGAGAAAGCAAATCACAGCAAAAAGAAGACAAAGAAATTTGACCTAAAAGAAGAAGAAATGAGAGGAAAAGATAGAAACATGGTGACAGAGAGACAGAAAAATAGATAGATAGAGAGAGAGAGAGAGAGAGAGAGAGAGAGAGAGAAATTATATGAAAAATAGAAGTAAAAACTTACATGTAAATATTTAAACCAATCAATTCTGATCAAAAGAGCTTCTACAAAAGCAAATCAATAAAAATATTACTAAAAAGAATAAGAGGAAAGATAAAAATTAAAAAAAAAAAACTTACAAAGATGGTAGATTTTCTGTTCTCTAAGACACTTTGTGCCTGCAGGTGTACCACTATGGCTTCAGATCCCATCAGACCTCAGAAGCTAAGCAGGGTCAGGCCTGGTTAGTCCTTGGATGGGAGTCTGCTTGGGAGTACAAGGTGCTGTAGGCTGGGGAGAAGGACCTGGCAACCCACTCCCAAAAATCAATCAGCCATTGAAAACCCTACGAATAGCAGAGAAGCAGTAACAATACTGTTTTGCCTGTTGTACTTAGGGTCGCTATGAGTGAAGACACAGACCCGAGGGCACCTAACAACAGCAAGACAGTCTGTGATGTGAGGAGCAGTAAAAGATCTCCAGGTATGGCAAATAGATCTTTCTGTGGCCACTTGGCCACGCATCACCTGGTGAGAGCAAAATCTGTGTGCCATTTTGGCTTCTTCTTCTTTCCTTTGCCAAGTTGGCCCAGCAACCAGAGGGTATGGTTTACTGGCAGAGCCTGGTGTGATGGCCCCGGGATGCCCTGCTTGTCAGGAATGGGGAGGATGGGCCGCAGCTTTCCACTGCCTGCACCTTCTGATGTCTGGTCGTGGGCCCGGAAGGGCTATGGGTTGCAGTCATCTGAACCAAGGCGTATTGTGGCAGAATGCTTGTGTGCTCCTGTCGGGTCTCCAGCTTTCCACAATTTAGCTCCCTTCCACAATCCTTTGTGACCACTCATTCTTCCCTCCCAGACTTCTCATGGCCAGCTTCCCTGATGGATGGCCCCAAAGAGGAAGCGACTCTAGTCCCCACTGTGTCTCCCACCCATTTCCCACTAAGTGGGGCTCTCCATAGCTCTGACTCAACATCTTCCCCTTTGGGACCAGTGCTCATTGCATCAGCTCCTGGCCCTTGCTGAGTTCCGGGACACATGGCAAGGCAGAGCCCTTTGATGCCCAAAGCCACAGATTGAGATAGGAGTGTCTTCCCGCCCCTGGACGGTGACCAAATGCCAGGGAGGAGAGAGACCGTTCCCAGCGCCAGGAGGCTACACAGACTCCAGGATCCCTTTAGCCTGAAAATCTAACTCCCTCTGGTCTGATCACCAATTTTTATTTTTATTTATTTTTTAAATAAGGTTCTGTCTGTCCGCAATTAAAACTTCAGTGCCTTCCTGCCATCGCCCACCTCAGAGTAGCTGCTTGCCAGCAGTTCCCACTCTTTCTCCCAGAGCTGTTACCAATTGGCTGCCACTCTGCCATCTGCCCCTCACCACTCTTACATTCTTATATAAACCTCTGGGTGATGCCTATTGGTCCTGTGGAGTCCTGTGGTCCATGTGCAGCGAATGAGAGAGAAAGCAAGGCTAACAAAAACCTGAGCTGTTTCTGGGGTCTACACAGGTTGTCAGTGGATCTTGTTTGAATCTATTTTAGTGTCCTCTAGGCTATCTTCCTATTTCAATGGACCAAAAAATTGAAGAGAAATTCAACGTAAGATTAACAGTGGGTGAAAAGCTGTGGTTCTTATGCTAACAAGAGCCAAAAAATATTTTTTACACTAATAATACCGAGCTTACATTGGCCTTGAGCCTGTTCAACAAGAAACACTGTTGTTCAGCAACTTAGCAACAAGAGAATTGAGAGACTCAGAATACAATGAATTCTTTCTTTACTCTTATGTTGCAATCTGAACGCTATATACACAGAAATATTTGTATTTGGGGTAACTTTTATTATTCCCTCCTAGAGAATCAAGTTAAAAATTAATCCTCTGGAAATAAGTGAAAGCAGATCATTTTACAGAAGAAAATCTGATGACATTACGGTTAAGTTGACAGACACTTTGTTGTAACAATGACAACAGTGATCAACTCTTTCCCTCCTTGGTTATGAGAACAATAGAGAGCATGAAGTATCTGGTTCCGCTTACATTACCTGGGTGATAAGAAATGGGCAAAGGAACAATCACTCTCCTCTCAGGACACAGCGGAGCTTGGTTTCTGAACATCAAGCCTGTGCATGCCCCGCGGAAAGGACCGGAGGCTGACTTCTAAGAGAATTCTTTTCTGGTTTTCTGGCAAGTATGGAATCTAAATACTTAGCCTGATATCCACACTCTGTTTCAGAGATCATACCAAATGGTATGGCCAATTTTTGAATTTTGAAGAAAAGCATTCTGTGGTCCTTGCTGACTTTATTATGCATGAAGGAAGATGGAGAAGAAGGTAAACAGAAGCTCTTGCTAGAAAAGAAACTAATTTCCAGAACTTCCTATTTGCATTCCCTGCCTTACTTTGGAAGAGGAGCAGGTGGTAAGGACAAAAGAAAAGCAAGGCTAGTGGATGAATCATTTTGAAAATGGAGAAAACCCCAAAGAAAAATGTTGCCAAAAATTCTTTTCCAGGGGTAGCTATGATTTTCATGGTGGTTTTTTTTCCCCATTAGTTTTTTGCTTTACAAAGCCCTCTGCATTTTTAATAGATTTCAAAAATTATTTCATGTTTGTGATCCTTTCAAAATTAACGTGTGAAACATCACAAACTGATAGAAAACAAAACAACAAAATGAAAACATTCCATTTTCCAACCACACAGAAGAAACACCCAGTTAACATTTGAGGGTGCCTCAGTTTTCCCAAACTATATATCACATGTCCTTTTGGGCAAAAAGAAAATAAAGTTCAGAAAATTCAGGCTGGGAAATGAAGAAAGTCCCTGTATGAGAGGGAAGGGGGGGCAAACTGGCCATTTTTCCTTCTGCCCTCCCAACATTCAATACAGAACGTGTCTGTGACCAGGTTTTGTGGGGGGGAGAGTTTCCTCCAGGTACATAGTGTCAGATCCCACAGATTAGTGGCTCAGACCCGTAAGACCACCCCAACTTCACGTCCCAATTGCAAGCAGTAAGTTACCCACAATTCTCTGACTCGGCTGCACACTGCAGGTTCTTATGAACTGCAGGTCCAATTCATTTTCGAGAGCAGCTCCCAGAACTCAGGGAAGCATTTTCTTACACTTACCAGTCTAGTAGATTAATAAAGGGTATTATGTGGTTGTCATCGTTGTTATTGTTAGGTGCCATCGAGTCAGGTCTGACTCATAGTGACCCTCTGTACCACGGAACAGAACCCTCCCCGACACTGTGCCATTTATAAACCATAATGAACTTATTAGGAGGCTGTCGCAGGGATGAAGTCATGAAAGTAATTTCTCTCAAATAAAATGTGCAAAGCTAAGGATGGCAAATATGTCAGTGATTAAGTGAATTCTTTAGATCGTCATAGTAGTTTTTGATTTCATATGTAGTTCTCATTTATCCATAAAGTAATCCTATAATAGGAAAGGTACATATGATACTCTATGCATTATATGAGATAAAGACACTTGGATTAAAGTTTTAGAAGAAATAATTCATTTTCCCAAATGTTATCACTGCCTTAAATGTATATGACCTCTTATCATCTCTGCTATTCATAGGGTTTTTGATGGCTGATTGATTTGCGATTGCTTTGGGAGTGGGCTCCCAGGTCCTTCTTCCATTTTTGAGGTACTAGGGATCGCATCCAGGGCCTCAGAATGTGTTGATTCATCTGATCTTGGAAGCTAAGCAGGGTTGGGTCTGGTCAGTCCTTGGATGGGAGACCACCTGAGAACACTGGGTGCTGTAGGCTTGGGAGAACGACCCGGCAGCCCACTCCCAAAACAATCCACCATCAAAAACCTTATGGATAGCAGAGAAGCCCTGACAGAGTGTGGGGCATGGCAATAGTGTTGAAGAGTGTTTCATCTGTTGTGCATAGGGTCGCTAGTCGGACCTGACAACAGCACTATACCTGCATGTGTTTCTAGATGTTCTCATTGGACCCAGGAAGCAGCCTGTGTCTATGCCGGTTATAGTAAGGAGACCCCCATCATGTGCCAGCACGGCCCCTATTATTTTTTTCAGATCTTCACCCTCCCCGCCACATGTCGTGAGTTCTGTGTTCTGTCCCCCACTAGCTCTTTGGGACAGGGGTTCTACATGTGTTGATCAGAGCTCCCCATACCTTCAACTGGAGCAAATGAGGAAGAGTGACCCCGGTGTTTGCGATCTGGATGCCGAGGGGAAGTGCTACAGGGGCTGCTGGTACTTATCTTCCAGCCACGCAGACGTCGCCTTCAGAGAGACAGAATGAGGACCAAACTCAGGGGCCTGAATCCAGTGAAGGTGGCAAGAAACCTGAAGTGTGGACAACATGGAGTCAGATTCTGTCCGGGCTCAGTCATGCCACTTTTCCTGGTTATGAGACATAAACATAAATGTCCTTATGTTTAGATGAAATTGGTTGGAATTTCTTCCTTAGCAAATAAAGTCTAAGTGTTTGAAAATGACAAAAGCTCATATAAATTTATGGGAGAAGGACCTGGCAATCCACTCCCAAGACAATCCCGAAACAGTCAGCCATTGAAAACCCTATGAGGGTTGCTATGAGTCGGATACCGACTCGACGGCACCTAACAACAACAACATATAAATTTAAGGCAGTGATAACATTTGGGAAAATGAATCATTTCTTCTAATATTAGTCTCCCCAAAACTCTAGCCCAAGTGTCTTTATCTCATATAATGCATAGATTATAATGTCCACCTTTCCTATTATAGGATTACTTTATGGATAAATGAAAAATACATATGAAATCTAAAACCACTATACAGATCTAAAGAATTCATTTAACCACTGACATATTGTCATCCTTAGCTTTGCACATTTAATTTGAGAGAAATTACTCTCATAACTTCATCTGTGCTACCGCCTCCTAATAAGTTCATTATGGTTTATGAACCTATTCTATAATTAGATTTCTATAAGGTCAACTCTATTTGCATGCATCCAGAAAGGGCTGACTTCCATTATCTGTTTTATTCATGTAAATTTCACCATAAGAAACAAGATGATTGCTTCACTATTTTTTTTTTTTACCAAAAGCTTCCTAGTCCAAGCATTATTAATGTAGACATGTCTCTGCTAAATGGTAATTTCAACTGTCCCATCGAATCAAGTGATAACAAGGTGTCAGTTTTCTCAAAGGTGTCTAAATGTTCGATGTATTCAAAGACTGCTTTTCATTCCCAGTTAGCTTCACTGTGGCTCATATTTCTTGAAGAACAGCACAAATTATGGGAAATGACCAAGTTATTTAATTCCTCATGTCTTGGAATAATCAATGTTTCTGAGAAGAATTTCTCTGAGCTGATGGAAATACAGGCAGAAAAATGACAGGGTTTTTTTTTTCTATATTTTTTCCTTTATTGTTGTTGTTAGGTGTCATCGAGTTAGGTCCTACTCATAGCAACCCTATGTACAACAGAACAAAATGCTCTGTGACATTGTGCCATATCTGGCACTATGTCAGTGCTTCTGCTGCTATTTATAGTATTTTCAATGGCGGACTGTCTCAGGAGTGGATTGCCAGGTCCTTCTCCCTAATCTGCAGCATCTGGTACTCGCAGGCAGTCTCCCATCTAAGGCTGACCTGCTTAGCTTCCAAGATGAAGTGGGATTGGATGCCTGGATGCTATGGCTGCAGACACTAGATACACTGGTTCTACTTAATTCTCATGAAAAAATATTTTTGCTTCAATTATAACATCTTGCTAAAGCACACCATGATGTTTTATCGGAACGGAAATGTCTATCTTTAGACCTTTAAAGTTAATTCCACCCTCTTTGAGGTAAGACAAATGGCAGTGATCAGGACTCACACTATGAAGTATACAGACATGACTTAGAAACGAGTTCCCAGACAGCACTCTGTTGTTGACTTTGTACTTCTAACCACTTGTTTGCTTGTTTTAATTCAGAGTTGATGCATTATTATATGCAATCTCTTTTAAACTTGGAAGTCATATTCTGGGGTAGAAAATAAGGTTTATATTGTCACGTTTGATGGGGAACATCAGTTTCTATCCCTTTTCCTTCTGTTGTGGTTGGTCATAAGGAGGAGAAATTAGTTGGTATCTGTGTCCGGCTGCCTGACATTCAGATTGAACGAAGCTTTTATTGAACAACTCTTAACGCATCTAGCACAATGTTCTCACTTATTTTAGCTCAGTTTTGACAACAGACTTAAGGTGAGTATTTCTATAGTCATTTTAAGCTGAGGAAGTTGGGGTTCCCTGAGATCTCTATTTAGGTCTTTCAAATGAAAAATTTGCCCTTGAAGTCTCTTCCTTCTGCTTGGTAAAATTTCGAACAATTCAAGGCATTACAGGCGATATGTGTGACAATGTGGCTGAATCTCAATGACATTATGCTAAGAAAAGGAAGGCAGGCACAAAGCAGTAGGTACTGTCTGAATCTATGCATGTGAAATCCAAATGCTACTGGCAAAATGAATCCGAACAGACAGAGGCTGACAGCTGGGAGGAGGCGTGTTTGACAGTAGAAGGAACTGACTGGGCAGGAACACAGGGGATTTTCCACGCGCAGTGGAAGTGCTCTAGAGCTTGTTACATGGATGTATTCAACTGTCAAAACTCTCTGCGCTGAATTCTTAAAATCTATACTTTTCACCTTGTGTTGATCACATCCCAACTTTTGAAAAGGATAGTATTATATTTAGATGACTTCAAGTGTAGTTTTAGGTAACTCTGCTTCCCTGGTGAGCATGAAAGTGAATATACAGGAATTTCTCCTTTGGAATAGAAAACAGAAAATGATGCATTTAATGTCAACCGTGACTCTGAATACAACCTTGGCCACCGACTCAGGTTTAGTGAAGAGATTCAAGAGAAATTCAAACTGGTCGGCGCAATCCCCAGGAATTCCTGGGTTCATCAAGATTCTTTGTTTATGTAATAATTATATTAGTGATAATAAGCATTTATTGAACACTTTCTAAGCACCAGACACGGAGTTAAAATGCTTCGCCACCTTTTCTCTTTCAGTCCACACTGCAGTTCCATGAGACAGGTATCATAATCAGCCTCTGACAGATTCACTCTTTGAGATGTAGAGAAAGCAGCTGGCCCATCTAAGATCCAGGACTAGGTGCTAAGTTGAAAACAAGAACAAGAGAATCTGACTCCTAGCTCTGTTCTATGTACTACTTAATATCACTTTAAATGACAGAATTAATGACAAAGAAAATTGAAGGGAGACAAAAGAAAATGTCAATGGGTAACATTAAAATTTACTTCCTTCTAGTCTTATATTTTCTAGGTATTGTGTATTGCATATGGGTTATTTTAAAGCAATAAAATGTATTCTAAAATGATAGCTAAAATATAAGTTTGTGGTTGAATCCCAAAACGCTTTGAAAATTTAAAAAAAGGAAAAGAAAAAAATCTGGTTTCAATAATGTAATTATTCTGTTTCAATGCTGTGGCCTCAGCTCAGTGTAAATATACAACATAAATGTATTATTTTTCTGTCCTAAAGGAAAACATTCAATGGCATCCTAGTCTTGCAAAAGTTAAGACTAGAGATGAAGTCATGTTAGGATGACCAGGCCTATTTGACCTGTTTGCCACAGGGCTCATACCCTGTGTTTCAAATCTAGATAAATGTATTAGCAATAAATCTGATCAACAGGTATAACAATAGCCCACAATATTCTAAGGATGATTCTCAAACAGGAAATTATAATATTCAAAATAACAGACCTTTAGTTTATATTAATGGTTTAAGGTTAAATATTGTGATGTTGGCCTGCAGCTGTAGCCCTGTGGCATCCGATCCTGTCAGATCTCGGAAGCTAAGCAGGGTCGGGCCTGGTTAGTACCTGGATGGGAGACCGCCTGGGAACACCAGAAGCTGTAGGCTTGGGAGAAGGACCTGGCAACCCCCTCCCAAAAATCAATCTGCCATTGAAAACCCTATGAACAGCAGAGAAGCACTGACAATA
>VMDO01000059.1:384198-422447 GCA_007922755.1 Pedetes capensis | reverse complement strand
TTGTGATGTTATCTCCAGCCTTTGCTATGCTCAGATTTCAAGCAAGGAAGAAAGTCAGTCAAGCATCCACAGGAGCTGTCAATTCCAAATATAGCTGCCCCTGACATAATCCTCCATGTACCTGTCAGCTTGTCAGCTTGTGGGACCTTGTGTGTTGCTATCATACTGAAAGCTATGTCACTGGTATTTCAGATGCCAGTAGGGCCACCCATGGTGGACAGGTTTCAGCTGAGCTTTCAGACTAAGACAGACTAGGGAGAAGGACCCAGCAGCTCACTCCTGAAACAATTAGCCATTGAAAATCCTATGAATAGCAGAGAAGCCCTGCCCAATAGAGTGCTGGAAAATGAGACCCCCAGGCTGGAAGGCATTCCAGACACAACGTGGGAATTGCCCCCTCAAAGTAGAATCGACCTTACTGATGGGGATGGAGTAAAGTCCCTGGGATCTCCTTGTACTGATATGACACGAATCAAAATGAGAAGAAATACAGTGGCTTCAACAATAGGATCAAACATAAGAAGACCATGACCATGGCACAGTGTCAGGGAGTGTTTCATTCTGTTGCACATAGGATCACTATGAGTTAGACCCAACTCAAGGGCACCAAACAACAACAGGTATAATAGCTGTGTCAGCTTTCTGTTACTATGAAATAATGCCTGAGTCAGCCAACTTAAAAAGAGGAAAAGTTTGTGTTGGCTCAGTTTCTGAGGTTCCAGTCTATGGTTGCTTGGCCCTGCTCTTTTGGGCACATGGCAGCCCTGTGCATGGTGGGGGAGGCTTTTTTTGTCTTTTAGTAGCCTGGAAGCAGAGAGACAGGAAAGGCTTGGGGCGCAATTTCCCCTCCCAGGGTACAGCTCCAGTGACCTAACGTCCTTCCACTAGCTCTGCCTCTTTAAGGTTCCACTCCCCCTCAGGAGCAAAGGCCTCTAACACAGGAGCCTTGGGGAGACACCTGCCCAAATCATAGCACACTTTGCCACATTTTACAAATTTTAACAACAAATCACAACCACCAGCCCATCTTGTTCCTCTTTCTTCTCCATCCACTTCCACTGAATCCTCACTTTCAAGTTCATTTAACCCCCTCAACTTTTGGTAACAACAAATCCAGCTGGATTCATGGCAAAAAGTACTGTTGTTGTTGTTGTTGTTGTTGTCAGGTGCCGTCGAGTCGGTATCTGACTCATAGCGACCCAACATATAACAGGAGAAACATTATTGTCAGTGCTTCTCTGATGTTCATGGGGTTTTCAATAGCAGACTGACTTTTGGGAATGGATTGCTGGGTCCTTCTCCCAAGCCTACATCACCTGGTGTTCCCAGGCGGTCTCCCATCCAAGTACTAACCAGGCCAGACCCTGCTTAGCTTCCCAGATCTGATGGGATTGGAGGCCACAGGGCTATGGCTGCAGGCTCAAAAAGTACAGAGGTAGCACATAAAATCCAACATCTTGGAGTCCCATCCAACCTAGATATTTTCTCTTCTCCTCCAAGTTATATTTTGGTTTTCTAGTAGAATGCCAGTGCTCGCTGACAAAGCCACAAAGTCTTCAGTTATTTATTCACCTTTGTTGCCTGTATATATCTCTTTGTGCCTTCTGCACACACACTCTGCTTTGCAAAAACACTCCCTCAAAGAAGGATGTCAAAGAGTCTTTGTGCTGATGCTTCTGAGACACTTGTATGCTTGAGAATAATTTCATTGTCCTTAAACAAAAGGTCACCTGGACAAAAACCACCCCAGTCTAAATTTACTTTATTCTATAGGAAATTGAAAACAGCCTGGTGTCATCCAGATATCATTGCTGAAACATCCAACATCAGTATGATTTTACTCTTTTGTTTCTGGAACCTTCTCTTTAACTTGGATGGCCATAAATTTTATTATAGTTTAGCAAACCGTTAATTTTTTCTCTTGAACTTTCAAAACCCTTCTGGTCTGTGACTGTTCTTCATTTAATTATAGGAAGTTCTCAATCATTTCTTTCAACATTTTCTTTCCTCTATTGCGTTTTTTCTGAAGCTGCTATCGTCTCACTCTCTTAAATATTTCTTTCATATTTTGATCTTTTATACACATTTGATATTTTCCGGGAGAATTCCTTTACATGTTTTTCCAATCTCCTAGCTCGCATGTGACTGTATCTATGCTGATATTCAACTTATCTATGAGGTTTCTCATTGCAATAAGTTGCAGTTGCTTCGTGCTCAGAACTTTTCATTCTTGCTTTAAATTATCAAGATCTTTCTGAAGTATATTTCTCTTATTTACTTTATTTAAGCATGCTTCGCTTTGTGTTGGTTCTCCAGCTAAATTTTGGTCATTCATTATTTTTCTCTCCGCAGGCATCCTGCCAGGGGGCGCTAACTCCCTCGGGTGGTTCCTGTTGGAATTGGTTCTCCCTCACCTGCTGGGCCCTGGCTCTGCTTGGATGCTACCTGTCCCTGGCTCCAGCCCTAGCCTGGCAATTCAGCTTTTCTTCCTCCAAGTAGTGATGGGGCTTTGCTGGTTGGGGGAATTCAGAGCAGGAGAAGAGCAAAGCTAAAGAGCTTGGCCGCCTCCTCTGCCTCTCCTTTGCTTGTGGTTCCTGGTCCTCCCTCCTCCTGTCCTCCAATTTTCCCATGCCCACCTCTAACATCTCCCCAGGGGTCTGGGCAGTCTGGCTTGACCAACCTCACTTGCAGCTCTGGAGCATTTCCAGGTTGGGCGCTGGCAGGGAGCCACTTACCATCTTCGCTTGCAGTCTCGCAAATCTCCCTTTTTGTACAGTATTAGAAGGCTACAAATTTTAAAGCCAATTCACAACCACCGGCTCATTGTTCTTTCCTTCTTTTCTGGGCTGTCTCAATCATCCTGAAACCCGTGCATCGCCTCCAAGGGGGCGTGCATACCTTTCCCTCACATGTATATGTCCATAAGCAAGATCTTACAGTTGTCTTTTAAAATGTATTTACATCAGACCCTACCAGTATAAAAGAAGGCAACATTTTGTGTATCAGATTTACTATATTTAACTTCTTTCCTAAAACCACAAAAGAATAAGAGATCTTTTTAAGCCAAAGATATAATACTTAATAAAAGAAAAAATTAAAAACCAAAACCAGAGAAAATAGAGAATGCAGACAGCTAGGGCAAGGGTTAGAATAGTTGCTATGCTCGAGAATTAAGCATTGTTCTACCACAAGGTCAATATACCTGTTTAGTTTGGGAGAAAGATCACTGTCTTTGGGAAAATCAGATATGATTCACACAAGATCATTAGATGTGTTATCTGTTTAAATGCACAGAAAACCCCTGGACTTTCCATTGATTCCAGTTCACAGGAAGAGCTGGCCTGCATTTTGACAGAATGGTTTTATATATTCAAGCATGTGGGCCAGAGCCTTTTAAGGCTTGAAATAGGAGGCAGGAGCAAAACAGAGCAAAAGCTATCCAGAAGCTGATCTAATGTGCTTTGTTTTGCGAATTAGATTAAGGCACCCTGTGTCTTTATAGTCATACATCTGCAGCATAACTTGGCTGTCCACACTCCGTGAAATGATTTTAAAATTCATAGATATAATTCTAAATAGGAAGAGGAATTATTTTCTTGTTTATTGGGCAGAGCTACTGGCTTTTAGACTGACTAGAGTGTTTAAATGACTAATGATACGATTACTAATATTTTGGGCTTCCGCTGGATACTTGCAACCTTAAAGAAGTCAAACAGCTGGTTGAGAGCACTGTATCAATTGGATTATTCTCCAATGAAACATTGCTTTCTCGGTCTATAACTATGCTGTGTTTTTATCACTTAGAGGAGTATATATGCGGTTGATCCTCTGTCCCCAAGGTTGTCACATCCATGGATTCAAACAATTTCAGAAAGAAAACATTTTAAGTTGCATCTGTACAGAATATGTAGACATTTTTCTTGTAATTATTCCCTAAATAACACACCAACTATTTTACATAGCATTTGCATTTTATGAGGTAGCACAAGTCTTCCAGAAAACATATAAAGTGAATTATAATAACACCAATAATACCAAAGAATGGTAATAATATAGATGGGCTAGAATATTCATGTAACAGTACTGACAATGTAAAAAGAAAGTTCACTACAGAAAAAGTTTCCATCTTAAGTATAATTGGAACCCAAGGATATATAGAAAAATATTATCATAAAAAGACAAGCAAATGGAAGAAAGGTCTTTGGTGGGGGTGGTGGGACAGGGGGAGGAAGTGCACAAGAGGGTAAGGGGGAACTTATCTGTGTAATGTATAACAAAATGTATATATGGAAATGTCACAATGAAAAGCATGCCAGAATGAATCACCTTAAGGTATACATTAAAAATTTCCAATAAAAAAAGAAACCATATAAAGTGTACATGTGGCAGTGCATAGGTTATATACAAACACAGTGTAATTTTATATAAAGAATGTGACCATTTGCAGATTATGATCTTCAGGGAGTTCCTGGAAGCAATGCCCTGGGGATATCAAAGCATGACGACATATTATGGGAAAGCTATGCTTTTGTCAAGCTCCTTTCCATTACTATGGAGAGAGCTATGCTAAAAGAAAACCCCATTTCAGATATAGTTAAAACACTTTAAATCATTAACATCATTTTTCCACTTAAGAGAAGGACTGGACTATGCGTATGTCCACGTTAGGGGTACATTTGGAATGAGCAGCTTTCTTCATTCGTGCTTCCGCCTGCAGATTCTCCTCGATTTACTGCGCTTTGCAAATATGTATTGGCCACCTACTATGTGCCAGGCGGCGCTGGGAGCAACGAGCTAGAAGGATTGAGCCGTGAGTCCTGGCACTCAAGGGGTTTAGGGTGAGAGGGAAACGATTACGCAATGAATCAATAACCATTTTCTTGCCAAGTGTCACAGATCAAAAGCCACGTGGGAGGGAGGCGGTGGTAGGAGACCTAACGACGTCATGTTTGAGGGAGGGCGTTCCTGCAGGGGAGCCAAGTTCGATGAGGCCACATGGTGAGGAGGAGGCAGAAGGCAGCATGCTGCAGATGGAGGATAAGGGGTGTGGTTCTGTGTAGTCTCTGTGGTGGGAAGTGCCTTGGGGTGTCTGGGAGCTAAAATCAAACAACCACACAATACCCCGGCTGGGATTTAGCTCAGTTGGTAGAGGTCTGCTCTGCAGTCTCTGAGGTCCCGAGTTCAATTCCCAGCACCGCAAAAATGGGAGAAGGGCCTGGCAATCCACTCCCAAGGCAATCCCGAAACAGTCAGCCATTGAAAACCCTATGAGGGTCGCTATGAGTCGGATACCGACTCGACAGCACCTGACAACAACAAGAACAAGAACAAGAACAAGAACAAGAACAACAACAACAACAACAACAACACACCCAGAAAGGTTGGAGCTTGGAAAACAAGTGGGAGAGAGGCAAGGGAAGCAGATGAGGAAGAAAAGCCAGGGCTGGCCAGAGGAAGACTGGGAATTTTACCCCCAGGGGTGTAGAGGAGTGATAGCATCAGCTTCGCCCTTTAGAGAGATCTTGCAAGGCGGATGCTGTGGCTCACGCCTGTAACCCCAAGGACTCAGGAGCCCAAGGCAAGAGGACCCCAAGTTGGAGATCAGAGGCAGTCTGCGGAATCTAGCAAGACCTTGTTTCAAATTAAAAAGTAAAAAAAAATGGGCTGGGGGTGCAGCTCAGTGGTACAGCACTTACAAATCTGCAAGCGTGAAGCCCTGGGTTCAAACCCAGAGTACTGCAAGAAGGAAGGAAGGAAGGAAGAAAGGAAGGAAGGAAGGAGAGAAAGGAGGAGGGGAGGGAGGGAGGGAAGGAAGGAAAAGAGGTCCTCCACCTACCCTGAGCTGGGATGTAGCTCAGTTGGTAGAGCGCTGCGCTGCAGTCTCTAAGGTCCCAAGTTCAATTCCCAGCACCGCAAAAATGGGAGAAGGGCCTGGCAATCCACTCCCAAGGCAATCCCGAAACAGCCACTGAAAACCCTATGAGGGTCGCTATGAGTCAGACACCGACTCGACGGCACCTAACGACAATAGCAACAAGAGGCTACCCTGCAGACTATGGACAAGGCCATGTGTGTCCTTTGGCCAAGGACGGCAGTGGCTGGGTGTGACAAGGTTCATGGCAAGGGAGAGGGAGAGGAATGGGTGACCCAGCAGGAATCAGGAGAAAGAACCAGCACTGCCCGGTGAGGCCTGGGGCTGAGCCTCAGTCCCATCCCTGGCAGTGGCTGCTCAGAGGGGCAGACAGTGAGGTGGCCATGCATGGGGCTGGTGACTGAGGCCTGGGAGGAGGAAAGCAGGGTGGACTGGAAGGCTTCTCCCACAGCTGGGAAGGGGAGCCCAGAAGTTGGGATGGAGGCCACTCTTCTGCCTGCCTGTGGTCACCAGGTTGTGGGCAGCAGCAGCAGCCAGGGACCCTGGCCCCCAGGCCCCGCTCAGGATGGTAGAGACATGAGCCCAGTCTGTGCTCATAGGAATCCAGGGACCACCTGGGTGCCAGGGCTGCTCCCTCGGGGCCCTGGCAATGAGCTGAGGGCTGCCATTTCCCTCTCCTAGCGTAGCCTTAAGGGCCCTGTTTTGAGTGCCTGCGCTGGGGGTGCCCTGAGCTGAGAGTGTGAAATCTAGTCTCTCAACTCATGTCTCAAGAGGGTAGACAGGAAGAGAACCAGTGAGGGACTGAAAGACATAAGGGTCTAAAGAAATATAGGAAGATATGAGGGAACCACAATAGAACATTTTTTTCTAGGAACTACCTTTTTCATATTTATATTATTTGGGGCAGGGAATGCATTTATTTGTTCAGCAACTCAGAAAAAAAATGTAATCACATTCTACTCCTGAGTATCTGTCTGTGGCCTGTATTACCTCTCTGACCTCTGGGCATTCTGCTTAGCCATAGGTCTCCAAGCCTGCTCCTGCCTCAGGGCCTTTGCACTAGCAGTTCTTTCTGCCTGCTCTCTTTTTTTCCCCTCCATATGCACATTACATGCTCTCATCTCATCTGAGTCTTTGCCTAACTGTCTTTTTTTCAGTGGTGGCTTCCCTAATTTAAATAACTTACCAGTGTCCCTCTCCCACTCTGGAAGCCCCAACTCCATTTTCTGCTTTTTCACTTGTGACCATCTCACATGCTTGCCTTTATTTATTCATTTGCTTGTCTTCTTCCACCAAAATGCAAGCTCTATCAAGGCAGAGATTTTAGTTTTCTGAGTCTGCTTCTCTTAGACCAGGACCTCTTACAAAGCAGGACCTCAGTAAATAATGGACGAATGAACAAATGTGACTTTTTGTTGCTGTTGGGTGCCAGCGAGTTGAATCTGACTCAGAGACCCTATGTATAAACAGAATGAAACACTCCCAGACACCGTGCCATGCACATGATATTTTTATGTTTGAGCCCATTGTTGCAGCCAATCTGAACTGTGCCACATTGGCAAAAGGAGGTCCCAGGGGCTTTACTCCATTCCCCTCATTAAGGTCAACTCTACTTTGAGGAGACAACTCTTCCCTAGTTGTTTCTTGAATGCCTTTCAGCCTGGGGGAGGGGGAGCTCCTTTTTTGGCACTATATTTGACAGTGCTTCTCTGCTATTCATAGAGTTTTCAAAGGCTAATTCTTTTGGGAGTGGGCTGCCAGGCCCTTCACCCTAGTCTTTCTTAGTCTGGAAGTTCACCTGAAACGTGTCCACCATGGGTGGCTCTGATGATATCTGAGAAATTGGTGGCATAGCTTTCAGCATCACAGCAACACACAAGCCCCCACAGCACAAGCTAACAAACATGTTGGGGATGCCCTGGACAATCGCTGGCAAATAGTGTTGTTGTTGTTGTTAGGTGCTGTCAAGTCGTATCCGACTCATAGCGACCCTCATAGGGTTTTCAATGGCAGATTGTTTCGGGATTGCCTTGGAAGTGGGTTGCCACGTGCTTCTCCCATTTTTGCGGTGCTGGGAATTGAACTCGGGATCTCAGAGACTGCAGTGCAGCACTCTACCAACTGAGCTAAATCCCAGCCCCATGCAAATAGTGTTAGTTATATAAAATATGGCCAGTCTCTGAGTTCTATCCCACTGAGAAACTTAATCCTGCACTGAACCTCCCAAGGATTCATAGACTGGCCTCTCCAGGTGAATATATGGACCTTGCCACCAGATGGGCCTTTCCCATCTGAACCTTAGGTCCGATGAACCAAACTGAATAGCATGAAAATCTCAGCTCTTGTTACTGGCTTGAGACAAGGAAGGACTAGGAGGCGTCCAGCCGGCCTGTCTTCTGCTCCCTTGCTTCACTTGGGCTGTGTGGCCCCTGACTCATCTTCACCAGAGATGGCTGCAGTCAGGAAAAGCAGAAAAGCACAGGGCGCAGTGGCGCATGCCTGTCATCCCAGTGACTCAGGAGGCAGAGGTAGGAGGATCGCAGTTTGAGGCCAGAGGCAGCCTGTGTAACTTAGCGAGACCCTGACTCAAGATAAACAATTTACAAATGGGCTGGGAGAGCATCTCAGTGGTAAGGCGCCTGCAAAGTGTGTATAAAGCTCCGAGTTCAACCCCCAGCACCACAAACAAACAAACAAACAAACAAACACAAATGAAGAAAAGCAGGAGAACCTCTAAGGAGAGAGCGCCAAACCTATCCTTCCTTTTATCCGTCCCTGGGACTTCTCTGCATGCCCCTTCGTTGACAGAGGGTGAAGGAGAGGCCCAAACAGAAGATACTGAAAGCTTCGTTTTTATCACATCTGCCCCACAGAAGGCCACAGAAGAGAAAGCAGAATTGAAAGGTAATTACAGGCCCTTGTTCCTCCGCCAAATGTCTGATGCCTTTTGGTGCCTGGGTCCTAGTGTGAAGCTTTGGGGGTTCCACTTTGTCTTTGGCCCTTGCTAGAGCCTCCTCTGGGGGCTGTGAGTTTCTAGAAGAGACACTCAAATCATTTTCTACCTGCGAGAACTCTGGGAATTTGATGCAAACCAAGGAATCAAGGAAGGAAAAGGCGGTGTGCACATGATTTTCATGCAAACTTGGAGGTTTTACAGGCTCCCTGGAAACCCTCACAATAGCGTCAATTCTCATGTGATGGGCCGGGTGGCCACGTGGGAGGCTTGATTTTAATGTTGTTGTTGTTGTTGTTTGGTGCTGTCCAGTCGGTATCCGACTCATAGTGACCCTCATAGGGTTTTCAATAGTTGACTGTTTCGGGATTGCCTTGGGACTGGGTTGCCAGGCCCTTCTCCTGTTTTTGTGGTGCTGGGAATTGAACTCGGGACCTCAGAGACTGCAGTGCAGCGCTCTACCAACTGAGCTAAATCCCAGTTCGATCTTAATGTTAACTAACTGTAATTGGGAGAGTTTTGATTTGCTTCGGACACCCTGTTAAATACTGCAGGATGGGCTTTCCCACTTTAATGTCTGTGAGTCTATGATCATTTTGGTATCAAAGAGGCAATGGCTTTGAAAGCAGAAAGATTTCCTTTTGAAAACTTATTTTGGAGCAACCAGGTAAGAACTGGCTTGAGCAGCTGTGCTCTGTGCTCTTGCTAGATGAGGAGGTGGTGGGCAGATGGTTACTTTGGGAGGAGGCTGGGGGCAAGGAGTTCTCAGTGACGTTAGCCCTCTGGCAGCCCCTCTCAGATCAGATGCCAGTCATAAAACAAGGCTGAGCTCTGGTGATTTTAGGCACTGCAGTGGCCGGGACATCGAGCAATCCACACAGTTTTAATTTGTTCCAAGGTTCCAGGGAGAAGGGCTGGTCTTGGTGGCCGCACAGTGGGACGATGCCATGGCCACTGCCCCCGGCTGTGCTCCGAGTTGACGAGGCGATAATCTGCTAGGAGCAGCTGCCTGGAGTGGATCAGAACGGGGCGGGTGGACGCTGACTAATCAGCCTGAGAGACACATGCCACCCTATCAGAGTGTCCTTCGAGAGAGCCCTGAGTCTAATCTGTCATCCTGAACCCTGTCATGTCCAGGGGACGTTTTATCTACAGGCCGTTCAAATGTTCAAAGGCAGCATCTGGCCCAGTTGGAGCAGCCTGATCTCTTCGCTGCAGACCTGCGTTTCTCGATAAGGCACCTAGCTCCTTTCTGCGTTCCGGGAGTTGGGAATTTGTTCTCTCTGTGCCAGTTTGCCAGAGAAAAGGAATGTGAGTGCACCCGGGGCCACTGCCTGAGCTTATCTGCTGGAGCCCTGGCCTGCTCACCGGCCCTCTCCAGGGACAGCCTGGCCCGCATGAGTCAGTGCAGGCTTGGACAATGGGAGTTCTTACAGTGCGCAGTGGCCCATGCCTGTAATCTCAGCGACTCAGGAAGTGGAGGCAGGAGGATTGCAAGTTCAAGGCACAAGAAGCTTATATACCTTAGTGAGATCCTGTCTCAAAATAAAAAGTAAGAAGAAAAGGGCTGAGGATGCAGCTCAGTCGTAGAGTGCTTGCAAAGTATGCACAAGGCCCTGGATTCTCCACCTTAGTATTGCAGAAAGAAAAAAGAAGAACAGAAAGCAAAGGAAAAGAAAAGAAAGAGAAAGAGAAAGAAAGAAAAAGAAAGGGAGGGAGGGAGGAAGAAAGAAAGGAAAGAAGGGAGAGAGAAAGAAAGAAGAAAGAAAAAAGAAAGAAAAGGAAGGAAGGAAGAAAGAAAGAGGAAGAATGAGAGAGAGAGAGGGGAAGGGAGGGACGGAGGGAGGGAGGGAGGGAGGGAGGGAGAAAGGAAGAAAAGGGAAGTGGCAGTTCTCATCCCACTGAGGGACTTCAGCTTAGCAGGGCCCATGGGAGTTGCCCAGTCAATTGGTCCCACTTCAAGCAAGATTACAAAGGGACACAGAATTGGGAAACAGGATGGAAATAATAATTCACAGATAGGCAAACCCAACAGGCAAAAGCACCGTGTGAAAAGATGCTGTCCTTCGCGAGTCTGAATCAGAGAAATACCAATTAAAAAAATTAAGATGTCCTGCTATACCTGTCGGGCTGGTAACAAGACCACCCAAGAGTGATCAGATCCAAATGCGGAGCAGAAGAATAATTTTTTCCGTGCATTGCAAACATCGTGCTCCAGCCTTCTTGAAAAGTGATCTGGCCCTTTCCTATGACAAGTTGATGATACACATTCTTTGACCCATCAACCCTGCTGCGGGGCTCTATCTCATAGGAACAAGTACACACAAGAATGCTATGGCACTGGAGTGACGGGAAATCAAAACAGCAGTTAATCAGCAGGAAAGTGACTGTAAACATGCTATTACACAGAAGCCCACAGACAGCATACAGCTGGCAAAACGAGTGACTTAGGGTTGTTGTTGTTACGTGCTTTTGAGCAGAGTCTGACTCATCGTGACCCTACGTACAACAGAACGAAACCCTCCCAACACTGTGCTGGGCCAGCACGAACGTCAGTGCTTCTCTGCTATTTACAGGGTTTTCAAAGGTGGACTGTTTCGGGAGTGGGCTGCCAGGTCCTCCTCCCAAGCCTGCAGCATTTGGTATTCCCAGGCAGTCTCCCATCCAAGGATTAACCAGGCCGGCCCTGCTTAACTTCCAAGATGAGGCGGGATCAGATGCCAGGGTGCTATGGCTGCAGACTGATTTAGGATTCTATGACTTAATTTGGAATGATGGAAGAGAAAAAGCGCAATCAGTGAAGTATATATAATATGACCCCTTCTTTTGTAAAACAAATGATGACGAAGACCTTACACAAGTCTCTGTGTGGGTGTGTTTGGGACACAATGATTTTGTATGCATGGGGTAGCAGCTGTGGAAGACATCAAATTTGTTATACAAATGGACTAAAAAGCTTATTTAATACAATCACCCTAATGGATTTATGCAAAAATATTTATAGGTGTAAAAAAGTCTTTAAAATCACATAAAATGTGCATGTGAGAAGTATATACAGTATGTGTAAACCTGCAAGTTAAATAAAAATTTCTAGGAGGGACAATAAAATGTGGAATATTCCAACTGCAAGTACCTCAGGGAAAAAATAAATAGGAAAGCTAAACAAATAAACATTTATTAATTGTTGTTGTTAGGTGCCGTCAAGTCGGTATCCGACTCATAGCGACCCTCATAGGGTTTTCAATGGCTGACTGTTTCGGGATTGCCTTGGGAGTGGATTGCCAGGTCCTTCTCCCATTTTTGTGGTGCTGGGAATCGAACTCAGGACCTCAGAGATTGCAGTGCAGCGCTCTACCAACTGAGCTAAATCCCAGCCCCATTTACTATGTTACATTAAATAACAAGGTAAATGACTAACTGGGCAGTGAGCACTCCCTGAAAGTAGAGGGTAGTGGAGCTAGAAATCTCAGGCCAGGCATGTGTTGGGGACCAGTGGCCAGGGAAGTGAGAGGCACAGCTGAGCAGTGAGGCAGGGCTGCGAGACACCCTACCTATTTCCACAGTCAGATCTGACCACATTCATCCCACCAACTGGTACCTTCATTGTTGTTATTAGGTGTTGTCGAGTCAGTATCCAACTCATAGCGACCCTGTGTCCAACAGGGGAAACACTATTGTCAGTGTTTCTCTGCTGTTCATAGAGTTTTCAACGGCGGATTGATTTTTGGGAGTGGGTTGCCAGGTCTGTCTCCCAAGATACCTTCATTAGTTCTTCATTATTCCAAAGAAGGGCTTTGGCTTATGACTGATCACAAACCATTTTGCAACCGGATGCTGGCCTCACTGCCCAGTGGTAACCCCATGCACGCCACTAAATTTCTTCTCCTCCCTGCCTAATGTTACTTGTCCATGTCATTTTGCCATTATACTCTTACCCTCTTCCAAACCTGACAGAATTCTATGTGGCCCTCAAGAGCCAGGAAGATGCCCCGTCTCTCTGAAGTCCCTCAGGATGTCCCACGTCTTTCACCGCACAAATCTTAAATGTTACTAGCATTGTGGAGTCTCATTCGTTTAAAGGATTTTATTTTATTTTTTACTTATAAAGTAATATATAACAAATACTTGGCTGGGATTTAGCTTAGTTGGTAGAGCGCTGTGCTGCAGTCTCTGAGGTCCCGAGTTCAATTCCCAGCACCGCAAAAATGGGAGAAGGGCCTGGCAATCCACTCCCAAGGCAATCCCAAAACAATCAGCCATTGAAAATCCTATGAGGGTTGCTGTGAGTCGGATACCGACTCGACGGCACCTAACAACAATAACTAACAAATACTTGGGCAAAATATATAGACTAATAGTGGTAAGTACTGTTGATCCTTTGTTTTATATTTTGTTTATATTTTTATCCAGACATCGGGTCCTCAGAAAATGAATCATATTAGATATATACGTTGTGACTTTTTTTCACTCAGTGGCATAGGGTGAACATTTTCCATTATATTGAATATTCTTTGCAACTTAATATTTAATGACCTCATAGTAGATATAAATTAGCTCTACATATAAACATAAAAAAGATAAAATTACTTTACCAATCTCATATTATTGAATGTTTAATAATCTCCTGTTGCTTTTTTTTTTTGCTAACATACACAACAATGTCATTATTATCTCACTTAAATGTTTTTATACCTCCTTGTTTCCTTTCTAAGGATCAGTAATGAGAAGCTGTAGATCAACAGCCCTGAGCATCATAATATTTTAAAGCCAATATCTGGGATAAGGGGTTGGTTCCCACATCCTTGCCTAAGCTTCTGCTAGGTGTTGTTGTTAGGGGCTGTCAAGTTGGGTCTGACCTGGAGCGACCCTCATAGGGTTTTCAGTGGCTGATTGTTTCGGGATTGCTTCGGGTTATGTTTTACTGTTCATAGTTAAAGTTGTAATGCACTGAAATTTATCTTGGCTTATGACGTATGTGACAGAGGTATTCTCCACTACGCATGCTCCCTTTCCCTATGTAACGAAGTGAAATACGCCGGGTGCGGTGGCAGACACCTGCGATCCCAGCACCCAGGAGGCTGAGGTGGGAAGATCACATGTTTCTAAATAATATGGAGTCAATGAAGAGGATGACTTTAATTTTGTTAAAATAATTTTTTGTCACACCAAAATGTATAAAATAATTCATTCTTTCTTTTCGTAATTTGTAAAACCCCTTTTCCTGCATCCCACATTTAAGCAAGACGTCACATCCTGGGTACGTTTCTGGACTTTGTTTGCAGTTCTGAGAACCTGCCCCAGCATCACTGTGTTTCAGCATTTCCCTTTCACGCTTTCATGAACACTGTGGGTCACCACCAAGATCCCCCTGTGAGACCAAGACAACAATTCCTCTGGTCAGTGGGTTCCTCCCCTGGGGCTGCTGCAGCTGAACGGGGCTGCCTCCCCCACGGTTACCTGGCTCTCCCATCCTGAGGATGGCCTGACTCTCAGCACTGGTCAGTGGAGGAGTACTTGGCCAGGCCCCCTTCCTGATCTGGGCCCCTCTGTGCTCATTGAGTACAGCATAGAGATTCCCAGGAGAACCACCTCTCTTGACACTTCCTCCTTCTCTTCAGGACGAGTTCATAACTGGAATCTGCAGAAGGCAGGCAAGCTCCTCCACCCCACGGCTGGCGCTCGGTCTCTCTCACCCAGGGAAGGGCATGAATTGCGTTCCCTGGGAAGAATATTCGGCCTCCTTCTTCCCACCGCACACACACAGACACAGCAGCCACGCCCTTTACTGCTGGGAACTGTGCAGGTGGGACTAGAACGGCCTTCCAGGAATCCCCGTGCGGAGCGGCAGCGGAGCTCACGCCTCTGCCCCAGACTCCGCCCAGCTGGTTCCTGCTGTCTACCTGTGGCTGCTTTGCAGCAGAAGGAAATGGAAGCACCCTGTTCACATCTCCGGGCAGCACCCAAAGACTCACGTGGCATTTTTCTGGTTCATCCTCTGGTCTTTTCAGTTGGAAAAAGAAGGGGTGAGTTTAAGAGAGGGGAGCTATGTCCTTCTGCTTTTTATTCTCAGAAATCTCCTGTGAGCCAAAACAAAATCTAGTCCTGCTGGGAAGCATAGATATGTCTTATTTTTATTCCACGTATGCATACCTTCTTGCCGGTGGAGATTTCCACCCTTGTTCCCTTGTCTGTCAGCCTCTGCTTTCAGCAATAAGAGTGTCTCATCTTTCTCTGGCTTCAGTGTTATGTTAACAGGAATGATATCTAACAGGAAAGGTAGATGCTACACAGATGTTACAAAGAACGGTGATTCCTAATTTTATTTTTAATACATAAAGCCTCCCAACCTGTTTGAGAAATTTAATGACTCTATTTGGTCCTTTCACCAATGTGCCTGAGCATGTTTTATGTACCAGGCACAATGATTGAATGTCTTGGGATAAGGGACTGAACAGGACACAGCTCTGTCCTCAAACATCTCATATTATACTTAGCAGCCAAGTGTAACATAACAACCAGCTGCGGAATAATGTGGTACCATACCTTTCGGTGCATTGATCAACCAATGGAACAGAAGGAGGAAGAGACCACCTGCACGCAATCAAGAACTGGGGATGACCAAGGACGCTGTCGTCAGATGTCTTCTCTTGTATGTCCAAGCTAAATGAGAAGGTTACTATTTTTTAGTTGTTTTGTTAGATTTTGTACATCTTTATTGCTTATTTATTATTGTTGTTATTATTACTCTTTATCTATTGCTTTGGAGAAAAAAAAATCTTTTTTTCCAAAAGATTAGAACTCTTAACTTTTAGGAGGGACTTGTAGTTACCAAGACTGATGTTTAATTTATTATAGTTGCACAGCTAAACATTTGCTAACGCTCTTTTTGAAATTGGTTAATATTATCAGCCTTATTAAAAATAAATAAATAAGCAAGGGAAATGCTCAGAGTGGAAACTAAAGTGCAACCAAGGGAGTGAAGAAAGGCTGATGCTGTGGCTGCCTTCAGGTCTTTCCCAAGCCTCATAGATCTAGAACTTCAGCTCAGATTGAAGCTCACCGGCAGGAATATAAAACCAAAGATTTATACAAGGTAAGAGGGACTATAGAGGTATAACTCCTATGGGGCTTTACCCAGGAATAGATAAATGATGGGTCAAAAGAATCTACCTTGGGAAGGAAGATGGAAGTACATTTATTTTTGTCAACCTTTGGCTGGACCAAGGTGTCTCCACAAAGATTAGTACTTACATGCCAACTTTTGTGTGGGTTTGGGGCTTAAGGCTACATTCGCCTTGAGGTAATGAAGACTTTCTTAAATGAAACACAAAACTGAAACATATTAAGATTTAAAACTTGGGTTCATCAAGAGTCCACTTAAAGAGTAAAAAGGAAAGATATAACCTGAGAGATGCTACAACAACAGACCAAAGGATTAATATCCAGAATACACAAAGAACACCTATAAATCACTAAAATATAAATAACCAACCCCATAGTAAAACAGACAAGAGACTCCTCGTACATAATTCACAAGAGAAAATCCAAATAGCTAATAAGTATACGAAAAAATGCTAGCCTCATTAGTGATCAAGAAAATGTAAATTAAAGCCAGAATGCTAGCCAGGTTCCATGGCACATGTCTGTAATCCCAATAACTCAGGAGGCTGAGGCAGGTTGGCAGGGATAAAAAGCAATGGAAATTCTTTCCATGCTGTTGTGTGTCTGGAGACTAGTATAACTATTGTGAAAATCTTCAATCTTTTTCAGTAAAGTTGAACATGCATTCATTCTATGACCCATCAACTCTATGTGTACATAGCTTTGTATGTATATATGTTTCTATAGAAAAATATATGTAGGATATATACATTTATAAAGTAGAGAAAGGTGAACTCTTGTCCACCAGGATGCATGTACAAGGCTGTTCATAGCAATATTGTCCACAATAACAAAAAATGAAGTCTTAATCTCTATAAATAAAAATATATAAATTTTAGGACTGAAGATGTAGCTCAGTGATATAGCACTTGCCTTGCATGTGTGAGGCACTGAGTTTGATCCTCAATGTTGGAAAAATTAAAACAAACAAAATACATAAATTTTGGAATGATCACACAGTAGAACACAATATAACAGTAAAAATGAAATTGGTAGCTACATGCATCCCCAGGCATGGGTTTCACAAAAGCAACATGGAGTGACATAATCACAGAAGAATATGTGGAAAACGATTCTGCTCGTATGAAATTACATATTATCTATTTAAAAATGTAAAAGGAATTTCAGCATTAATGATATACCAGGAGTGTCTAGAGCTGCACACACATTTTAAGAGATGTCAGCTAACTTTAATAGATGCATGACTTTTCAAAGATGAATTGAATTACAGCGGCAATACGTAGTATGATACTCATGTGACACTAGACAGGAGTCGGCAGAACAAGCATTCTTAAAACAGCAAAGTGGAAAATTTTTATTCAAGCACATGTATATAGTTTTGGTACCTTCTGTATTTAGAGACACATGCATACATTTGTAAAGCTATAAAGAAAAACAAGGGAATGATTATGTAAAAGTCAAGATAGTGGGTACCGCTTTGACAACCACCTGACATGGGTAAGAGCCCATGTCCTCCTATCCTAGGGTTGTAGGGTCAAGGCATTAACCTCATTTGCTTCATTCTTCATTGACACATGGATTTTATAGTCAGTAATTGTCAAATGAAAGTAATGAAAATGTTTGTTGACTTCTTCCTTTCTCTCTACCTTTCTCTCCAACCTCTCATTCCCTAGAAACTCAGGGCTGCAGCAGCCACAGGTCCTGAGTTTTCAGAAGCCAAGTGCCTGGGTCTCTGCTAGTTATACTGAACAAGGTTGAAGTCACAAATGGGCCCAACCTGTCCAGGATTTACCACAGGTGAAGCTTATTACTTTCTTGTATCGTAGTCTGTGGTAGATGCTCAGGTGTGTGAGTGGGTTGCATCCGCCTCACAGTCACTCAGAGACTTGTGACTGAGTGGAAAGTCACTGATGAGACTTTCCAACTTCACACAGGTGTCTCTGGGCACCACCATCTTGGTTCCGTTCAAAGGCAGAAAGGATGAGGGAGTCTGGGCAGGAGTTTGATGGGCCAGACCTGGAAGGGAGCTGTTTCATTTTTGCTTAGCCTCCATTATGGGGAAATTCATCATAAGACTACCGAGCAGCCCTAGAGATGTGCCCAAGGAAGACTGGATTTTGCTTTGCAAAGGACCTCCACCTGAACCTGCAGCTGAGAAATTCTGTGTGTGTTGACATCGTTTGCAATCCCTTTATATAGCCTCTCTTTTTCTCCATCAGAACAGACACTTCATCTGCACAGAGACAAACTGCTGTTTAACAGAACAAGTAGGATTTGTATCTGCTAAACCTAGGTATTGGGAGAAGGACATGGCAACCCACTCCCAAGGCACTCCCGAAACAATCTGCCATTGAAAACCCTATGAGGGTCGCTATGAGTCAGACACGACTGGACGGCACCCAACAACAACAACAACAAACCTAGGTAACTGGACTCAGAGTGAATGATTCTTACGTACCCACCTAATGTTCTTATTTCCGGTTCACCTTTGCTCTGAGGGTGTGGCCTTTGAAATTCCAATTTATGGATGAAGGACTTTGTCCCAGCATCCCAGTGCCCAGAGTTCATGTCAAGGTCATCTGGTTCAGCAAATGCCCTTGGAGCCAGAGTCACCTCGTCTTCCCTGTGCCTCTCTAGATAGCTGCCTTCATTTAAATTTTGACCTGGATCTCTTTTCCTGCAGAAAATCTCAATGCTATGAGACTTTCTCCCAGGCAAGCAAAGATTGTCTTCTTTTTTCAGCAAGAGGGTCCAGGTGGAGAACTTGGCCACCCTGTCAGTGGCAAGAAGTCTTCACTTTCTACCTTGAATGGCTAGTGCTTAGTCCTGAGGTGGCCTGGGCAAGAGTGGAGTCCAATCTCTTTGTGTTATTACTAGAAGCTTCTCTGCCACCCCTAGCCTAAAGATGTGGTTTTCACTCTGAGCCTGAGTGTCTCTCAGAGAGCACTAGACACACAAGAAAGCCCACGAGAGGTTTTTAGGTGAATGTCTACACCATAGAGCACACTATGCTCGAAATAATACCATGATTTTTTTCCGTTGAAATAGGGGTCTAAAAACTAGAACAAAGAGATTCCACGAGTGTAGGTAGAAATACTATTGGAGGTAAGGTCTTTGCTTCTTTCTCCCCATCTAATGCCAAGAAGTCCAATTTTTCTTCCCTTAGATGAAAATTCAAATCACTGATTAAGAGAAACAAGCAAAACCACCATTACCACTTCACGCCATTGCATGTTGGATCCAAATCAGTAGAAGGCAATGAAAAGCATACAAATCTTTTTTCTCAACTTCTCTCCTTTTTTAGATAATTTTCTAAGGCCCTCATTTTCAATAAATCATCACTGGGGTTGATCCTCTTCCAGACCAACTCTTGGCACCTCATCTGCCTGCCCATTATCAAAGCCGCAGCCGAGGTCTGCGTTCCAGGGACCTCATGGTTTGTGGGCATTTCCCATCCTGTGAAAGGCCCCCAGGGTGATTTTGTGAACAGGAACCAAAACAAAAGCCCTCCTAAAAAGTTTGTAGTGGTTATTTTCATCGCTCACATTTGTTCCTGCTGAATATAATGTAATGGAATTTGTGAGGGTGTGGCATGTGGCAGGCACGGTGCTGAAGGCTCTAAATTCATTTCATTTCCCCCATCGGCATGGGTGCTCATGTGTTTTCATTTTGCAGATGTGACAGCCACATCTTAGTCTCTGATTTGCTCAGGGTGACTCAGATGGCATCTTAGTCTACTCAGGCACCATCAAGACACAGCACAGAGTAGGTAGCTTAAACTCCAGACACATACGGGAATTTTGAGATCCAGACATTGGCGGATTCCATGTCTGTTGAGGGGTTTCTTCCTGGCGCACAGGTGCATCTTCAGGTGGCAGAAAGAGTGCCAGTCCCCAGGCTTCCTTAAAGGCACTGATCCTATCACGAGGGACCCACACTCACGACCTTATCTAACATTCCCAAATACCATCACACTGGGAATTGGGGGGTTTACATAGGAATTTGGGGGAGACATACACAACCAAGCCGGAACAGATGATGAGAGACAGAAGTGGATTTCAGGTCTGATTCGATCTGGCTCCTACCATCCTTCTCTGGACTCTGGCCCCCGCAGCCTTCTCTCTGTTCCTCAAACACATTCAACCGTTCTGCCTTGAAATGCTCTGTGGTCCCTGTTTGGAGCTCTCTGCTTCCAGATCTTGACACCCCTCAATGATTCCTTCATTAGTCAGTTGAGATGCCACCTCTGGGTCTATCCTTCACCGCTGATCTGCAGTTCCTCCATTACCCCGAGTCACTCTATGAAGTCCCGGATGTGGCCTTCCTCAGAACACCTGTGCGGCCCTGCAGCATTCTCCCGTTCATCTGCGAACCGACTCGCTCGTCACCAGCCCCTGTCTAGAGTAGAGGCTTCCCGAGTGCAGGAACCAGTCCTCTCCGGTTTGCATCTGCCCCTGCATGAGCCTGAAGGGTCCTGCACACAGCCCATGGAGTGTGCTACCAGCAGGCGTTGACCCCAAGGCCACGCCTCCTCAACCTCCATCTATCCGGATGAGTGCAGTGCCTCACCTGAAGCTAAAGGGGACATGAGGGTCAGTGGGAGACGTGCAGAGCCACTTCAGGACATGTCATCAGACTCCTGAAGCTCTCTCCAGGCAAAAGCAAGAAGGACTGAAAGATATGTCACTTAAGAAATAAAAACACCTTGGTCTCTGAACCCTTACCCAGGGAAATTCTAATTCCTTTAATTACTACTGTTGTTGTTGTTAGGTGCCACTGAGTCAGATATGACTCATAGCAACCCTATGTGCAACAGAATGAAACACTTCCCAGCACTGTGACATGCCCAGTGCTTCTCTGCCATTCATAGGGTTTTCGATGGCTGATTGTTTCAGGATTGTTTTGGGAGTGGGCTGCCAGGTCCTTCTCTCTTTTTGTGGTGCCGGGGATCAAACCCATGGCCTCAGAGAGCCATAGAGCAGCACTAAGCTAAACCCTAACCCCTTAATTCCTACCATGGGCACTCTATGGGGACCTGAATTTGATTCCCAGCACCACAAAAATGGGAGAAGGACATGACAATCCACTCCCAAAGCAATCCTGAAACAGTCAGCCATTGAAAATCCTGTGAGGGTCGCTATGAGTTGGACTTGAGTTGATGGCACCTAACAATAACAAACAACAACACGGGCTAAATATTTAAATGTGCACATCCCCAAATCCATATATTAGAGTCCTAATCCCCAATAAGGGCTGGGATTTAGCTCAGTTGGTAGAGCGCTGCACTGTAGTCTCTGAGGTCCTGAGTTCAATTCCCAGCACTGCAAAATGGGAGAAGGACCTGGCAATCCACTCCCAAGGCAATCCCGAAACAGCCATTGGAAACCCTATGAGGGTCACTATGAGTCAGATACCGACTCGATGGCACCTAACAACAACAACAATCCCCAACAAATTGGTATTAGGAGGTAGGACTTTGAGGAGGCAATCAGGTTTATGAGATCACAAGGGTGGGGCCCCAAATGAGATTAGTGCCCTTTTAAGAAGAGAAAGGCATCAGATCTTTCTCTCTCAGCTATATGAAGGCACAGGAAGAAGATGGCCATCTGAAAACCAGGAAGACAGCCCCTATCAGGAACCAAATCTGCTAATGTCTTTATCTTGGACTTCCAGCATCCAGAACCGTAAAAAATAAGTAGGTGTTCTTTATGCCACCCAGTCTGTAGTGTTCTACTCTAGCAGTCCCAGCTGATGAAGACAGTGCCCCAATCACTTCACTTGCCATCGGGTACCCATGGAGCCTCAGGAACTTTCCTTCCTATTATCAGTTGCTTACTAACTTGCCACCCGCCGAGGCCCCAACTGACATCTTCTCTGTGGCTCACTTGCACCACCATCTTGTCTGAAGCTGCACCTGAGGGGAGTCTCCTCGTGCCTTTCCTTCCAGGCTTCCCTTCCTCTGTTGATGCCGGCTGCCCTGCATCACCATCCCAGACTCATCCAGCCAGCTGACCGGCACAGGCTTCCCGTCCTCTCCACTCCCCAGCATGGCTCCCCAAGTGGCATCTGTGGGAGCCTGGGATTGACCCCTGTGGTGAGAGAGTGCAAAGAAGAGGAGATTCCTGTGGCCTGTGCTCCCCTTCTCTTTGGGCGAGATCTTTCATGCTGTCTGTCCACAGTTCCCTTTCTAGCCAGGCAAATTAATTTTTGCTTTCTGCTGAGAACGTTAAAGGCAAAGTAATAAATACTCAGAACTCATCACTTCCTAATTGTTTTGCTGTATTTTATAGTGCTCATGCTTTCAGGGTTATTTATGACTAAGCATCTGTAAGGTAGAAATACTAGCTAATGATGTGCTCGCTGCTGAGCATCTCTTACCAGCTCTGTGCTCAGTGATATTGCATCATTGGCCCAATATCAGTCATAGTGGGAAAATTACACAATGGCAACTGGCAAATGCTCCAAGTCAGAGCTTGACTTAATTTTTGCTCATCATCTAGCCTTAAGAAAGGGATGGAGACAATTTTAAGAACACAGACTACATTTATAAGTGTTTTGTGTTATATTTGAATGGCAACACAAAATACGAAAAAAATATTCTTCTCGTATTTGAAAACTATTATCCAGTTTGGTAAAGAAACTGCCCATGTCACCAACACATAGGAGAAGTTCCAACACACAACTTCATTGCCTAGCTGTTCATATAGATGAAAATATCAACCAACACTCATGCCAGCACTGTACCTGGAAAATGGGTGTTAAGCACGGCTTTACTATTCCAAGGATGTGGTCAGAAACATAGCTAGGAATCAGATTATATGGAGCCTTCCTGGGACAGGTACATACTTTTACATTTTGAATTATGAAATGGAAAGTTATTGGAGGGCTTCCTGCAGCAGAATAAGGTGATCTGAATTCTGTTCAAAGGAGTCACTTTGGTCGCTGAGAATAAAACAGAGCCTAGGTGAACAGAAGTGAAGTGGAGCTGAGTTAGGAGAACACACGGTGGCTTTTGCTAGGTTTGTGGTGGAGGTGGTGAGAAACACTGGGGCTGGAGCCATATTTTCAAGGTCATGCAGTTGTGGGCTAGAAGAGAACAAAGAAATGATGGGCAGCTCCAAGGTTTTCGATGGAGTAACTGGAAGCATCGTGCCAATGTTTAACAACGGGAAGTCAACTGAAGCAGAAACAGATTGAGAAAAGGCTTGGAATGGACCCCAGAATTTTGTTTTGGAGCTTGAGATGCCCACTGCGCATCCAAGAAGAAATCATCTGGGTGCTGGTGTAGGGATGGAGTTGTGACAGAATAAGAGTGTCAGAGTCCTCACCGGTAAAAGGAGCGACAGGAAGATTCATGAGGAGCAGGAGACACAGAAAGATCCCAGTTGACTGGTGCAGCTGACCTGCTGGCTTGTGACCAAGGATGGCAAGCAATAGCATATTGTGAGTAAAGCTATACGGTGTGGGGGGAGAAGGGGAGGAAGAGGAAAGAAAAAATAAAGTCCTGCAGTCTCTGGCCAGCAGGATGACAAGCAATGACATATTGTGGGTAAAGCTGACTACGCAGGGGATCGGGGTGGGGGAGGGACAGAAAAGAAGAAAGAAAGAAAGCCCAGCAATCTTTGGACAGCAGGAGAGTTCAGGCTTCCCTGGAAGAAGTCAGGCACAGCCTGGACTGAGCACGTCGCTAAGGAAGCTTAGGCCGGGTGGGCAGTGTGATAAAGGGAAATCCATCGGAAGTGGAAAATCCACCAGCGTTCGGCCCCGGTGTGTTTCCTAGCCTTACAACATCAGAGGCCTCGCTGCCTCCCCTTCCCTCCCCGCTCCCCTCATCTGCTGCAGAATCCATCCAAGTGATAGCAAACCCGCGCCCAGGGGATGGAACTTCAAGCCCGAGGCTGGCTTCTCTCCAGGGAGGCTGGGAAAGGGATGAGGTTGGGGTACAGGAAGAGATGGCCGGAGATGTCTATGAATAAAGCTGGGGGCGCTGCAGAGAGGGCTGTAGAGTAGGGGAGGAAAACCCTAGGCAGAGATCACGTGGCAGCAGCGCATCTCACCTGCTCCACTCTTCCCGGAGAACAAGCTGGGTGCGCCTGCGCTGAGCTGGGGTGGCTGGTCAGGGGAGGGCGCCAACACCTTTGGACCCATCCCTCCCGCTACCGCAGTCCTCCTAGCCTTCACCAGCTTGCTTGAGACTCTGCTTAACGCTCTTGCTTCAACGGCTTCCTTTGCAGCAAGCCATCCACCTTGGCAGCTGTCTGGATTTGCTGCTGGAATCTTGGACCTCGGTTTTGGCTTTGCTGACTCCTGCAGCTTCAGCCTGTGCCCACTCCTCCACTTGGCCCCTTCCTACCACACCGGCACTGCCAAAGGGGGGGTTCCTGCCCCAGTCCAGCACCCTCCAGAATTTCATACTTCCCCTTCCCACATCTCCTCTCCCTGCAACGATGCTGAGTACCTGTTGTTATATAGAGAGGATTAAGATTACCCAGGGAGAAGGACCTGGCAACCCACTCCCACAAATCAATCCACCGTTGAAAACCCTATGAACAGCAGAGAAGCACTGACAATAGTGTCTCCCCTGTTGTATGTAGGGTCGCTATGAGTCGAATACAGACTCGAGGGCACTTAGCAACAACAACAACAAGATGACCCAGGCAGGCAGGCTAGGACACACTTTCTACGGCTGCTCAGAATTATGTTAACAAGTATCATGCAACTGCCATGAATGCTCAATTTCTTCTCCGTCCTTCATTCCCCAAAATTGTCACTCAAGATAGGAGTCCCCTGATGACGGGATTGGGAAATCAGGGCTCGGGCTCACTGTTTCTGCAGGATGACTGCAGAAAGACTGGCCCGATCAATGTGTTCCCTGGATTCTTCCACTTTGTTCTGTTTTTAGTTTATTTCCTCCCTCCATTTCTTTTATTTATTTGAAGTATAATTTGGTTTGTAGGACATTTGTAAGAGGGACAGAAGGTAGGCAAGAAGTACTATTAAGTAGCTTTGGAAAATATAGCAGTAAAGGGTCACAGATTAAAGTTTAACTCTAAATTTTCTTTGGAGCACATATTGCAATGCACAGCCAAAGCCCTGAGGCATCCGATCCTGTCAGATCTTGGAAGCTAAGCAGGGTCGGGCCTGGTTAGTACTTGGATGGGAGACTATTTGGGAAAATCAGGTGCTGTAGGCTTGGGAGATGGACCTGGCAATCCATTCCCAGAAATCAATCCACCATTGTAAACCCTATGAACAGCAGAGAAGCACTGACAATAGTGTTTCACCTGTTGTACGCAGGGTCGCTATGAGTCAGATACCGACTCGATGGCACCTAACAACAACAACAACATATTGCAATATGAGGGTACAAAGAAGATTTTTGGAGGCAACGGATATGTTTATTACCTTGATTGTAATGATGGTATCCCAGGTGTGTGGATATTTCCAAACTCATCAAATTGTACACATTAAACACGTGTTCTTTGGATGTATTCATTATACCTCAATAAAACTGTTTAAAAAAGAATTTGGAGAGGGGCTCCAATTTTAAATGGTGTTCTTTCACTAAAACTGAACAAGCATTTATGAAAGGCCCACTACGTGCTGGCACTGTGCGGGATGCTGGTCTCACCATGGGAAGCAAGTTCTCATCCCTGACCCCGGCCTCTCCCAAGGAAGATGGAAAGCTCACGGGGCCGTCACAATGCCGCAGTAGGACACAGAGGCTGGGCGCCATGGAAACGGGTAGCAGGGACTGTCCTGGTCTGGGGGTGGGTCAGGATGGTAACTCACAAGTCAGGGACTGACTCACATAGCTATCAGTGACAGGCAGAGCAACCTGCACAGGCTTCAGCTGGAGGGAGAAAAATCAATTTTCTTTTCTATCACCATTTTATTCACACATGAGCATCCTCCCTTTTCTCTTCCCTCGCTCCTGAGAGCTGTCTCCTCTTAGAAGCTCCCGAACACAGTGATTAAACAAAGGGGATTTGAGAAGGGCAGACAAAGCATTAGAGGGAGTTTCATTCTCTATAAATGCCAAATTTTCTGCATCAGTAAGGTCGCAGCTGTGACAAGCAGGAGGCTGCTTCCTAGGTTACACATTTTCTAACACACCATGGAAAGAAAATATTAATACGTTAGGCGAAAAGAAACAAACAGACTCAATTACTTTAAAACCTTGCACGCAGACAATTTTTTATAACAACATTAACACGGCTTGCTGAATAAACAAAGAAAATCATATTGCTAATATACAGTGGAACTATGTTTTCGGTTTAAATCTTTGAGCATATGAAGAGCGCTGTCCTAGATTTATTTTCCTGTTCTGCACAAGATTCTAAATAAAAAGTCATTAATTGACATTTAATGACTCTGACGTTATTTTCTATATAATAATCGTCCTACTCATGTTTGGCAGTTTATACACTGTAATTCTATGAGTGGCAATTTAAAAAAATAACTGCAAATAATCTCTGAACATGGGTGCCATGAGCTATGGGACTGCTCATAGAGGTATGACTACAGTGTGACTTTAATGATGAATGTATCTGATGCATATCGCGATTAATCAGCACGGGTTGGGTGATGTTTAGTCACTGACTAGACGCAGATCAGTAAATTAATGCCAGGTTGGTAATTAAACGCGCTTCCTGGGTACAAATGACACCTCTAGAAGCAGCACGAAATAACTTCCTTTGTATTCTGCTTCATGTTCTCGCTCATCCCGCGTTTGGCCTTTAGTCACAGAGGGATTGATGTTTATTGCAAAGAGCCTGGAGTCAGAAGATCTGTATTCTGGTCGCGAGGCTACTGGAAATTAACTATTTGACCTTAGAAAAAATAAGTTCTAACAGTCGCTTCAGTTTGCACATCTGTGAAATGAAGATACTTTATAAGGTGCTGGAGGGGAAGAGCAAAGCAAGAGCCTGAATGTATACATGCAGTGAAAAAATTTTCATGGATGCAAGTATAAAGTAACTGGATGGTCTACGCAAAAATACAGTTATATGTCACGATAGCAATGCATGCTAAATTTAAAATTTAAGAAATATTGAAAATAGAATCCTCATTTAGAAACCTGTAAAAATCAACAAGAATGAAAATGTGGGTTTGTGAATACATGTCTTAGGTGGTGAAACCTTTCTAGGTATTCTATATTATTCATCTACTACAGGATTTTATGGGCTGGGATTTAGCTCAGTTGGTAGAGCGCTATGCTGCAGTGTCTGAGGTCCCGAGTTCAATTCCCAGCACCGCAAAAATGGGAGTAGGACCTGGCAATCCACTCCCAAGGCAATCCCAAAATAGTCAGCCATTGAAAACCCTATGAAGGTCGCTATGAGTCGGATACTGACTTGATGGCATCTAACAACAATGACAACAACAGAATTATATATTCCATTTACACATATAGTTTTTGGAAATCCAGAACCGTGAAAAGAAGGCGATGATCAGTAATTTATTTGGCTGTCTAGCACATGTAGAATCACTTCTCTAAACAACAACAAAAAGTCAGTACAGAAGGCTGATAAATGAGATCCTCACAGGAAGGCCGAAGACACAGACCAATGGCGATGCTTTGCTATTGAAACCTGTAGCCTGGAATAAATTACACGGTGTTGAGTCAAAGCCACCCACAACTAATTCCAGTTGCGAATTCCAGGTGGGAGGAGCAAGGGCTGATGGATACAGCATAACATCATTGATTTACACATTGGGGACTAGTGGCTCTAAAAATAATGAAGCCCTTTACCATCTGGCATAAATTCTGTAGTTAACTTGAAATGCATTATCTTTAGAAGATTAGACCTGGGTCTATGTTAATAGTCAGCATAATTTTCTCGTGTTCTTCAGAAGGGAAATTTTCTATACATATCATAATCATGGGGCAGCATCCTTTTTTCCTATCTCATCCTCTGGTTTACTTCTCATACACCTTGTTGTTGTTGTTGTTAGGTGTCATCCAGTCGTGTCCGACTCACAGTGACCCTCACAGGGTTTTCAATGGCAGATTGTTTCTGGATTGCCTTGGGAGTGGGTTGCCAAGTCCTTTTTCCATTTTTTTGTGGTGCTGGGAATCAAACTCGGGACCTCAGAGACTGCAGAGCAGCACTCTACCAACTGAGCTAAATCCCAGCCCCTCATATCACCTAGGTGTGTCTAAACCTACAGAGGATGGATCACATGAAAAATGATACATGTCTTCATGCTACATTCATTCGTAGACTTTTGGGGGTTATCTGGTGTGATAAGACACAGAAGCTACCTCCTCCCATTTGTGACATACTCTCAGACTCAATTTGAAAGTGTTGAGCAGACATATGGGGGGTGGGGTTCAGTCTGGTCCTGATGAGACGGCACACGCTTGTCTGTCCCTGCTCCTCTCAGACACAACTATAAGCCTGGAAAGAACAAAGGAGACCTCCACACTGTGGCAAGAAGAAGAAAACAGGGTTGGGACCCAAGCAGTGGCAAAGTATCAAGTGTCCCTCCCCATCAAGAGAGGAAAGCCACCCCCAATCTGGCAACCACCCATGTGTCTGTCATCTTGTCATGCTGGGGGGGTCTTGCGTGTTGCTGTGATGCTGAAAGCTCTGCCACTGGTATTTCAGATACCAGCAGGGCCACCCATGGTGGACAGGTTTCAGCTGAGCTGCCAGACTAAGACAGACTAGGGAGAAGGACCTGGCAGCTCATTCCTGAAATAATTAGTCATTGAAGACCCTTTGAATAGTAGAGAAGCACCATCAAATATAGTGCTAGAAAATGAGCCCCTCCAGGCTGGAAGGCATTCAAGAGATGACTGGAGAAGAGTCGTCTCCTCAAACTAGAGTCAACCTTAAGGACAGGATTGGAGTAAAGCCCCAGTGACCTCCTTTTGCTGAGGTAGCGCAACTCAAAATGAGAAGAAACATAGTGGCTGCAACAATGGGCTCAAAAATAAAAAGATCCAGCACATGGCACAGTGTTGGGGAGTGTTGCATTCTGTTGTATACAGGGTTGCAATGACTTGGACCTGGCTTAATGGCATCCAACAACAGTCTAGCAACAGAACATAGGCCAGGTAGGCGCATTCCTTCTCTGAGTTAAATGGAAGAGCCTCTGATATCGGGTGAGCCCAACAGCATGGATAAGGGGAATGGAGGCCCCATCAACAATAAGAGGCAAGAGGAGGCGTTGTCTTCCCCAACAGCCCTGGACACCTGCAGGGCTGAAAGACAGCAAGGCAGGGGAGCAGAGCAGGTGAGAGGCGCCTACTAAAGAGACTCCAGTCTGGGAAGATTCTTCTGCCTCCTGGGTCACGCAGGCCTCAAGCTCCTGAGATTCCCTCCCCTTCTTGGGAGGCCCCAGCGCTGGCCAGTGGGAAACTGAGAGGTGTTCAGTGAGAGCCAACGGCCAGGCCCCCTGTCCAGAGGGCAAGACGGTGGGTGGGTGCATTGGCTAACAAGATGCAGCCCCAGTAAAGGGTCCCCCCGAGGAGACTTTCCAACCCTTCCTCCCAGCTGAAGAATGACTTCCCGGCCCAGGAGCACTAGGTATCCAAGGAGTCGCCATCGGTGCTTTCCACACATTCCTTCTCCACGGAGGGAACCCAGAAGCCTGGCATTGGGAGAGCCCTTTCTGCCCCTTAGGCTGCAGCAACTGAGATGAGCTGGAGGCCCAGAAGGAGCCAACAAGCCGAGGGAACCAAAGAACACTGGAAACCAAGCAGCTGTTAGACCCACAGCCCACAAAAGTCAGACGCAACCAGAATGCTAAACCTAAACAGAGGAACTGACTACCAAAGTGAAAGACTGACAGGGGTCCCACAGCCTGCTAACATATTAGACAAGATGTCCCGCATTCAATGGGAAGTGGTGTTATGTCAGGAACAACAACAACAAAAAACCACACAACTTGGATAAGAAAACATACTACACTACCTCCCAACATTGGTGAAAAAATAGTCAAATCAACGCAACAAAAGAGAAGGGCCAGAAATAAACCCACACAAAGACCGTGAGTTCATCTTTGGCAAAGGAGCAAAGGCAATTCAACGGAGAGGGGTGGTCTTTTCAACAGGTTGTGTTAGAACAATTGGATGACCACACGCCAAAGGGAAAAGCAAAAAGCAAAACAAAACAAAACAAAAAGACAAATCTGGACACCCAACTTTCACAAAATCAACTCAAAATGATGAATCACAGACAAAAATGTAAAATGCGAACCTATAACCTTCTAAAAGACAACACAGATGACAAAGTAGGCGGTGTTGGGTTTGGTGATGAGTTCTCAGATAAACACTATGGTAAACTTGAGGTTTTAGAAGCTGACCGAGAAAGAGACAGGAAGCAGAAACACACAAGAAGCTCTACTGGGCAGATCTTAGGGTTGCCCGAGAGAGAAGACCCTCCAAGCTGGAGATCTCACAGAGACAACGGCACAAAGGCGCTAAGTAGAACGGGAGTAGGGGATGTGCTCTTGGAGTGAGTGGGAGATATTTGAGAGGGACTCCATATTTAGATGGGCTGGGATTTAGCTCAGTGGGTAGAGCGCTGCGCTGCAGTCTCTGAGGCCCCGAGTTCAATTCCCAGCCCCGCAAAAATGGGAGAAGGGCCTGGCAATCCACTCCCAAGGCAATCCCGAAGCACTCAGCCATTGAAAACCCTATAAGGGTCACTATGAGTCAGATACCGACTCAATGGCACCTAACAACAACCCTAACAACCATATTTAGATGGCGCTAAGCATAAAGTGGAGGTCCCTGAGCCAGAAAACTCTGAAGAGCAGCAGAAAGAGCTCTGTGGCCTTTCACAACTACAGAGTTTGTCTCACTTATGGTTACCAGATGTTGGACGCAGTTTCTTAGGGTATGTAAAGTAGGTAAGATCTAAGATAATGCATATTTTGACTATATTTAAAGCATTGGGTATTTAAGAATTTGAATTTAGTGCCTGTGGGCTTTGTGCTAACGGTCTTAGCCTGATGAAAAGCAACAACTTGGGGACATTTTAAGTCAAGATACAGGGACCCTCTTTAGCCTGTTTATATAAGGATCACTATAAGCACAACCTATACAAGAAAAAAAATGGATAATTTGGACCTCATTAAAAGTAAAAACTCTGCTCTATAAAAGACACTGTTAAGAGACTGAAAAAAATCAAACCATAGACTGGGAGAAAATATTTTCAAAACCATATTGACTTGTATCTAAAATATATTTTTAAAAAACTCATAAAATGCTCTGTATTATCTGCTCAGTTTTGTTATCATGAAGCTGCTCTGAAAGTTTATTAATTGCGAAAACAAGTATACTGCAAATGTGAATAGCACAGAGGCAGAAAAAAGAAGAGAACTGTGAAAAGAGCTCACAAGGGTGCATCTTACAAAAGAAATGTTCCAAAATCAGTGATTTTGTTGGATATCAGCAATAATTACATACGAAAGATATTGAAATATCAAGAAGATAGCAAACCACGCTGGTTTTTGGCTCTCTCCCTGATTCTGTTGATGAGAACATCCTAGAGCGAAGAGGAAGGGTCTGGATTTGTGGAACTAAAGCATGACTGCAAGAAAACTTCCGGGCAGAGAGGGCCATGTGTGGACCCACGTGAAAGAGTAACAGAAATGTGTTATTGATGAAAGAATAGTTAAATCTATGCAATAGAAGGAAGAACTCAGAAATGGTGAGACTGGGGCAGACAGAAGACCAGCTTTGGGTTGGGTAAATTCCTGAGGTTTTCACTCTCCCTTATAGCTCTGGGCAAGGATTTTCGTCTTGCCCTCTTATCACTTCAGGGCACAAATAAAACAGCATCAGCCCCAGAACACCAAGAAATGAGTGCAAAAGCAAGATAGCACCCAGGGTGAGGATGGGAACAGGTGGAGCTAATGTAGGAACCAGATGATGAGTCCATCTCTGAGCTACTCTCCGTCCCTTATCTTCTTCTGTGTTTCACATTTAGGAAACTACAGTCAAGAGAGGAAAGGTCTTTTGACTACAAAAATGCTTGAGACAAAGTTGTTAATTTCCAAACAATGGTGGTCAAGGTCAGCTGGCAATGCTCTGGCTCTCTGCCCGGGCACATACCTCCCCTTTCCATGTGCACCAGGAGCAGCACATGATAAAACCTGGACCTCTGCTCCTCTGTCCCATAAATAATCCCAGACAAGAGAGCTGAGGCTACCATGGTAAAAAAAAGCTTGTTGTTGTTGTTGTTGTTGTTGTTGTTGTTGTTGTTGTTGTTGTTGTTGTTGTTGTGTGCCATCGAGTCGTGTCAAACTCATAGCCACCCTCCTAGGGTTTTCAATGGCTGACTGTTTAGGGATTGCCTTCGGAGTGGATTGCCATGTCCTTCTCCCATTTTTGCGGTGCTGGGAATTGAACTCGGGACCTCAGAGACTGCAGAGCGGTGCTCTACCAACTGAGCTAAATCCCAGCCCAAAGAAGGCTTATGAACAAAAATAAGGAGTCAGTCGATTGGTATATTTGGCATTAGAAAATAATCAGCAGACTAACCCACACAGTCTGGATGGACAAGAATTAGAAATGGAAATATTAATAATCAAAAGGAAGCTGGAAGTGGTGGTACATTCCTGTAATCCCAGAACTCAGGAGGCTAAGGCTGGGAAATTCTGAGTTTGACATCAGCATAGGCTACATAGAGGGCCAGGCCAGCCTGGGCAACATAGTGAGACCCTGTCTTACCCTAGCCAACTCTGGCCAAATAATAATAATCAGAAGGAAACACAGTATATACTTTTGAAGAGGTAAGTCAGAATATTGGTAAGAGGAGTAAGACAAGGCCTGTTATAAAAAAATATCAAGTTGAAACACAGGATAGTAAGATTAGAAACACTGAATTAAGGCCTCAATAGATTAGATACATTGCTTAATTGATACAGTTAAAGAAGGAATTAGTAAATTGGAAGTTCAGGTCCAGGAAATCTCCTAGGGAGTATTGGGAAGGAGTAAAGGTATGGGATATATAGCACAAAAGTTAAATTTTTTTAGAGATTAGAAGTACAAGTGTCAATATCCATATAATAGGAGTTCTCAGAGGGAGAGAAAAAGTAGAAATATTTAAAGATTGAATGATCAAAAATGTCCCATAATTTAAGAATGATAAAAGAGCTTAGATTAGAAAGGAATTATAAAAGATTGCAAAATGATAAAGAAGAACCCATATTTGGAATATTATAGTGATATTTAGCCTGCAGCCATAGCCCTGTGGCATCCAATCCTGTCAGATCTCAGAAGCTAAGCAAGGTCGGGCCTGGTTAGTACCTGGATGGGAGACCGCCTGGGAACACCAGAAGCTGTAGGCTTGGGAGAAGGACCTGGCAACCCCTCCCAAAAATCAATCTGCCATTGAAAACCCTATGCACAGCAGAGAATCACTGACAATAGTGTTTCCCCTGTTGTACAGAGGGTCGCTATGAGTCGGATACCGACTCGACGGCACTTAACAACAACAACAACAACAAGTGATATTTAAGGACAGGAAATGTAAAATGAAAATTCTAAGAGTTTCTAGTGACAAAGAGTAGCTTATATATTGGGAGAAAAGTAGACTGACAGGAATCATCTCATATGAAACATCAAGTTCCTAGAAGGGCCTGGAGCAATATTTTTGAAAAGTTGGAGATAGGAATTTTTAACTCAGATATTTTATTTAAATACAGATATTGTTTGTTAGTGTTGTTGTTGTTATACACCATCATGTTGGGTCCAACTCACAGCAACCCTATGTTCAACAGAACAAAACACTCCCCGATTCTGTGCCAGGTACACAATCTTTTTTATGTTTAAAATCAGTGTTGCAGCCACTGTGTCAATCCATCTAGTTAAGGGTCTTCCTATTTTTCATTGACCTGCCACTCTCCCAAACATGATGTCCTTCTCCAGGGACTGGTCTCTCCTGACAACATGATCAAAATGTGTAAGATACCATGTAGCCATCCTTGCTTCTAAGGAGCACTCTGATTGCATTTCTTCTAAGACAGATCTGTTGGTTCTTTTGGCATTTCATGGTATATTCAATATTCTTCTCCCACATCAAAATTCGAAAGCATCAATTCTTTTCCTGTCTCCCTTATTCAATGTCCAACTTTCACAATTGTATGATGCCAATGAAAGTACTATGGCATGAGTCAGGTGCACCTTCCTCTTCAATGCGACATCTTTCTTCTTAACACTGTAAGGAGGTCTTTTGCAACAGCTTTTCCCAATGTCATGCATCTTTTGATTTCTTGACTGCTGCTTCCCTGGGTATTGATTATAGAACCAAGTAAAGCAAACCCTTGGACAACCTCAATCTGTTCTCCATTTATTATGAAGTTGTATACTAACCCAGTAGTAAGGATTTTTGTTTTGTTGATGTTGGGGTGCAATCCATACTGAAGGCTGTGTTCTTTGATCATCATCAGTAAATATTTCAAATGCTCTTCACTTTCAGCTAGCACAGTTATGCTTATATAAAAGGAATGGCCAGGCATAGTGGCTCATGTCTATAATCCCAGTGAATCAGGAGGTAGAGGCAGGAAGGATCACAGGTTTGAGGGTAGAGGCAGTCTGTGTAACCTAGCAAGACCTTGATACAAGCTAAAAAGTAAAGAATGGGCTAAGGGTGCAGCCCAGAGTTAGAGCATTTGCAAAGTATGTGCAAGATTCTGGTTTCAACTCACAATCACCCAAACAACAACAACAAAAAAGACTTTAGAATGCTTATCATACCATGATCTTCTCTGAAAACTCTGGAGAAAGGACAGTATTTCAGGAAAAATTAATTAAACCTACTACGTGTGTGTATTTCATTATAAGAAAATATTATGTACCAGTAATAAGCAAAAATAAATGTAGAAAACTTTAAGTTGCCAAAAGATCATAAAAGGAAAAGGAAATCATATACAAATAGTGAGGATTTGAATATGAAGAGTCAAAATAGAAAGGTCAAATGCCCAAGTTAATTTATAAATACTACCGCAATCAACGCTTGATTGTTTAGAAAACATCTAAAACTTATTTAGAAAACTAAGCGTGTATTGGAAAGTGAGGACATTTCTGGAAAATGAAATGTATATATAGAAAGTAGTTTCCTTCAGTAGGGCATGATAATTGTTGAAATAGTGTGGGAAAGGATCATTTGTCCATAGATGGTATGGGAGCATCTAATCAATTATATGTAAAACAGAGGATCTACATCCCTATGGACAAACAGGCAGATGGATAAATATCTTATTCAAAAAAAACCCCACAAACTCATAGTTACTTCCATAAGTAGAATGATAACTGTCAGAGCTGTGGGGGAGGGGGAGTTGGTGACTAGGCAAAGGGCAGACATTGACCAACAGGTACAAAGTTAGAGTTAGATAGGAAGACTAAGTGTTCTATTGCATAGCACTATGACCATAAGTAATAATAATGTATTGTGAGTTTCAAAATAGCAGACAGAGGGGATTCTAAATATCCTTACCACAAAGAAACAATAAATATTTGACCTCATGGATATACTAATTAGCCTGGCTTGATAATTCCCAAATCTATATATTTACTGAAGCATCACAACTTTATGAAGAAGAATGAGGCATCACCATTAGAGGAAGACTCATTAACAACCTACATTATGCGGATGACACAGCCTTACTTGCTGAAAGTGAGGAGGATGTGAGGCATCTACTGATGACAATAAAAAAACCACAGCCTTCCATATGGATTCCACCCCAACATCAACAAAACAAAAATCCTTACAACTGGGTCAGTATGCAACTTCATGATAAGTGGAGAAAAGATGGAGGTTGTCCGAGAGTTTACTTTACTTGGTTCTACAATCAATACCCAGGGAAGCAGCAGTCAAGAAATCAAAAGCTGCATTGCATTGGGGGAAGCTGTTGCAAAGACCTCTTTAAAGTGTTAAGAAGTAAAGATGTCACACTGAAGACAAAGGCGCACCAGATTCATGCCATGGTATTTTTAGTCACATCATATGCTTGTGAAAGCTAGACACGGAGTAAGGGAGACAGGAGAATTGATGCTTTTGAATTATGGTACTGGAGACAAATATTAAATATATCATGGACTGCCAAAAGAACCAACAGATCCATCCTAGAAGAAGTGCAAACAGAGTGCCCCCTGGAAGTGAAGATGGCTAAAGGGTATCTTATGTATTTTGGACATGTTATCAGAAGGGACCAATCCCTGGAGAAGGACATCATGCTGGGGAGAGTGGCGGGACAACAAAAAATAGGAAGAACCCTCAACTTGATGGATTGACACAGTGGCTGCAACACTGACCTTAAACATAAAAATGATCATGTGCCTGGCACAGAACCGGGGAGTGCTTTGTTCTGTTGTAGTTAGGGTTGCTATGAGTTGGACCTGGGTTGACAGCACCTAACAAAAATAACCACAAAAACATAAGCGTAATAAATATTATTAAAACAATTAAAAGATGAAAAGTTTAATCTCACTGCATTCTAAGGGATGCCTGTTGAAACACCTATATACAAGATGCACGTTTCCCACTTTGCTCAGTACTGACAAGAATCCAAACATTGATGGTTCTGTTACTGAATTTTCCTTCAGTTTAGACCCTGTAGCTCTATGTCCAAGAAAAATTCTAGAAGTGTTGGATGTTTCCAACACTAGCATTCGCTTCACCACTCATGCATAAATTCTGCTTGATCCTTGTCATCTGTGCCCTGTTTCGCTTGTGAGGTGTAGCGCAGCAGTATGCAGTAGGCTCTGTCTGGAAAACACCAGCCTACATAATACAGGTTTCTGGTCCTTCCAGGCCTTATTGTATTGGAAATACATGCAAATTCCATATTCTGCATGTATCAGCTTTATTTCAAAGAGACACGTTATGTATTTCTTCAAAAATATCTAACAGATAGAAACAGATCAGCACAAGTACTTTGGAAAAGAAAAGTGAATGGCTCATTCTTACAGGCAATAATTTTTTCATGCAAAAGTCACACAAAGACCTTTTGTGCTTATTGTTGTTGTTGTTAGGTGCCATCAAGTCGGTATCCAACTCATAGCGACCTTCAGGGTTTTCAATGGCTGTTTCGGGATTGCCTTGGGAGTGGATTACCAGGTCCTTCTCCCATTTTTGTGGTGCTGGGAATCGAACTCGGGACCTCAGAGACTGCAGCGCAGCACTCTACCAACTGAGCTAAATTCCAGCCCCTTGTGTTGTGTTTATTAAGGGAATTTAAACATTCATTGCATTTTTTAAATCGCAGCTCCTGCTACAGGTGAAGAGACAGCCTGGGTCCTAAAGACCCATACAATTCCCAGCTTTTGTTGTTAGGTGTCATCAACTCATAGCGACCCTCATAGGGTTTTCAATGGCTGACTGTTTCGGGATTGCCTTGGGAGTAGATTGCCAGGCCCTTCTCCCATTTTTGTGGTGCTGGGAATTGAACTCAGGACCTCAGAGACTGGAACGCAGCGTTCTACCAACTAAGCTAAATCCCAGCCCTAGAATTCCCGGCTTTCATTTGGAATCCTTTTCCTGTGTCCACTTCCCCAATGCACTGGAGCAAGGTCTCCACTTCTTCAGCTTGCACATTCACAAAACGGCCAAGAGAATTCGGATTATGGGACTCACAAAAGTCCTCTTATTCAGTCCTCTTTCCCGACGTCTCTCTGAGGTCTGGCACACTGTGTGACCTCAACATTGACCTTGTTGTCTACATTCGGAGAGTGGCCTGGCTCCTCAAAGTCCAGGGTCCAACATTAAGTCACTTCTACTCAGCCTCACGGCTGCTGTTTCCTGTAAAAACATTTTAGAGGATTTCATTTGCTGATGGAATCTAGAGAAGGGCTAACAATGTTAGGCGCTCAGATCATAAAATTTTCTTGACGAGGGAGATTTTTCAATCTGGAGTACGCTGTCAAGATGTGAAAGCTTATGGAAGAGAAGCTGAGGAGAAAAATGTATTTCCACTTGAATAGAATAGTTGAACTCCTGCATTGGTTAAATTTTGTAAGAGAAAGTGAAGAGCAATGTTTTTACTGCTATGGTGGAAAGAGGATTGGCTTGGCTTAACATGGATCCCCTTTGCTTTTTGTAAGAAATATTCACGTGAATTCTTCGGCTTTGGTTTTCCTCTATGTTAAATACAGATCTTACCATTGCTTCAAAGGATTGTTACGCATTTTCCATAGAATCATGTCTGTAAGAAGTTTTACTTCTACCCTGGCTGGATTAAGTGCTTCTCCTCTGGTGCATCTTCTATCAAACGCACTATATGCATTTCTTCCTTTCTTTCTTTCTTTTTTTTTTTTTTTTTTTTTTTTTTTTTTTTTTTTTT
>VMDO01000059.1:346253-384098 GCA_007922755.1 Pedetes capensis | reverse complement strand
GGAACTTGTGATCCTCCTGCCTCTGCTTCCCCAGCTGCTGGAATTACAGGCATGCGCCACTGTATCTGGCCTATTTCTTTCTCCTCCTCCTCCTCCTCTTCTTCCTTCTCCTCCTCCTTCTTCTTCCTCTTCTTCTTCCTTTACTTCCTCCTCCTCCTCCTCCTCTCCTCCTCCTCCTTCTTCTTCTCCTCCCCCTCCTCCTCCTCCTCCTCCTCCTCCTCCTCCTTCTTCTTCTTGTAATAAATGTTGGTGGGGTACTGCATTTCAATTGCCTGCTTATGTGTTTTGACCTGTGCCCAGGACAGCAACTCCTACAGGGAGCTCCCTTTCAAATTCAACGCTTGGTGTAAAGTTTAGCAGATGAGGTATGCAGTATAGGCTAGCAGACTATGGGAAAGAAGGGCTGTATCACTCTCCTCCTTCAACTGAAACTTCAGTGGGACTGCATTCCTAAATGCGGCAACCTTGTGATTGATATTGCAGATGGCTATCTGGCATATCTTGGAATACATGAATTTTTAAAAATCTCTTAGTGGAAGTTATAACCCGTATTTCAGGGCACTTCGCATTCCGGATTGCAGTGTTAGAACGAGCTATGTGTGTAAAGGGAATTTAAGATAGACAACATGACCAATATAGGGTAATCTACAAATGTGTATTTCAATAAATAATCATTCCCATTGGAATTTTTATTAAGCTGGATTAAAAGGAAGGTAAAAACTGCCAAAGTACGGGAACAAGAGCCCCTTGTATTTCTGGGAATTTATATCCAATTATGAAAAAGCTACGAACGATTACTATAGAACTCCTTTTCCTAGGCACCAATAACCAAGGCACTGCGTTCCTCTTGAGCATTTAATTTGCTCCACATTTAGGACAGTGATCTCGAGGGCCAAAGTGTGGAACACATCACCATGCTTCTCCAAAGCTCGGAGCCTCCAGGCACCAGGAGTCAATGCTCCAAATCTAGGCTTCTACCGCTTATGGATGTAGGGTGGTGCCCAGGACTTGACTCCAGGGCCCCCAGTGGATGAGACTGCCCGGTCTCAGAGTTCTTCCCGGAGCCCTCTGAGTTGCTCTGGGAAGCAGGATCTAGAAGCCGCGTTCTGCATCATCCCCTCAGCCCAGCCAGAGAGCAGGGGGTTAATGGGCTGGTGTCCCAGGAGCGGGTTTGCTGGAAGAGCAGGTATTTTGATTTCCTAGGGCTCCCTGAGCGACTTCCTCATTGGCCACATTCTCTGGGGAGGGCAATCACACAAGTCACAAGTCCAAGCCGCAGCCGCAAACGCAAGTCCCTTCCCATGTTCCACTGGTGACTTGTTGACAAGTATTTGGCAGCGTCTGGACCCGGTGGAGCCGCACAGGCTCCATGGCGGCTTCCTGGCCGTTGCTATTTCAGGGCTTTTCCACTGGACCTTTCCCTACTGCTGAGCATACAGAGCAAAGGGGACCGACCCAGAATGCGATAGGAAAAAGTGCCAGGAAATCCAGCCTTTGGGAAGGAAGAATTTCGTGACTGAGACCTGCTGCTGATGTTTCTGAATCATTTTGGAACCCTGGGACTGTGACCAGGCCAGGAAACTTAGAGATGTCCCGCCAAGTCCACTTTAGGGACCAGAGATGCCCACAGGTATATTCAAGATCACACAGCCGGTTTGCAGCACTGGGGACTTTGCACTTCCGGCTCCAGGGACCCATCCTTTCCGTTCTCTCTCCTGGACAAAAAACTTCAATGGTGTTCTCTATTTGACCTAAGTTAGGCAGCATTTGAAAAATGCATCACTTTTTAAATGCTATATAACAAATGGGCTGGGGTTTAGCTCAGTGGGCAGAGCGCCTGCTCTGCACTTCGTGAGGATCCGAGTTCGATCCCCAGCACCACTAAAACGGGAGAAGGATGTGGCAATCTACTCCCAAAGCAATCCCGAAACAATCAGCCATTGAAAACCCTATGAGGGTTGCTATGAGTTGGACCCAACTTGATGGTATCTAACAACAACATGGGCTGGGATTTAGCTCAGTTGGTAGAGTGCTGCTCTGCAGTCTCTGAGGTCCCGAGTTCAATTCCCAGCACCGCAAAAATGGGAGAAGGACCTGGCAATCCACTCCCAAGGCAATCCCGAAGCACTCAGCCATTGAAAACCCTATGAGGGTCGCTATGAGTCGGATACCGACTCGACGGCACCTAACAACAACAACAAACAAAAACATAACAAATATGAGAATCAGGTACTGTTAATAGTTGATTTTTCTCATATTAAGATAAGGCCTTTATTGCAATGGAAAGAAAAAAGAAAAAAAAAAATCAAATATCGTCCCCAAGGTGATCGAGCACTGGAATTCCTATGGGGGCTCATTCACCATGTGTCTAGGAAAAAAAAATCAATAGCAAGGCACAGGTCTCCCTGCTGAACTTCTTTTCCTCTTTCTCTTTCATCTAAGCGGATGCTCCGTGGTGTGCCACTGACTTGTGAATGTCATCTTGCTTCCCCGGCAGTTGTACCACACTTGTTTTTAAAACAGGGTTTCACTGTGTAGCCCAGGCTGGACTTGAACTCATGATCCGTCTGCCTCTACCTCCCAAATGCCTGGGTTACAGGAGTCCATCACCGTGCCTGCACAATTCTCCTTTTTCAAATAGGGAAGAATACTCAACACCATGTCAGGACTATGGAGCTAATGTTAGGAATGGATGACCTTTGAGTCGATGGTCCAATTGTGTTTTAAACGTGTGCTGTCTTTTCTCAGGAATTTTAAGAGTATGGTAAGTTTGGACCTTAAATGATAGGGACACAGATTGGGAGTCTTTATAGAATTTCATTTTTTCCTGTTCTTAGAAATACTGAAGAAAAGTCAAAAGAGGTAGGGTTGCCAGATTTAACAAATAAAGACACACCATGCCCAGTTGGATTTAGTTTCAGGTAACAATGACGAATAGTTATTATACAAGTGTGCTGTGAGGAAAAATCACTCGTTGTTTCTCTGAAATGAAAACGTAATTGAGGGTCCTGAATTTATGGCAACCTAAGATGGACAGGGGCTGGGATTTAGTTCAGTTGGTAGAGCGCTGCGCTGCAGTCTCTGAGGTCCTGAGTTCAATTCCCAGCACCACAAAAATGGGAGAAGGACCTGGCAACCCACTCCCAAGGCAATCCCTAAACAGTCGGCCATTGAAAACCCTATGAGGGTCACTATGAGTCGGATACTGACTCGATGGCACCTAACAACAACAACACAACAAGACGGATAGAGAGAGAGAGAAAGGAGGGGGATAAGGGTGGACAAAGAGAGGGATAAGAAGAACAAGAAGAATGGAAAGAAAGAAGATGAGGAAGAGAAGAAACTTCAGTGCTTATAATAATGTCCTCCAGAGGGAGAAATCAGCATCAGATTCCAAGACTGATTCCCAATTTGGTGGTTTTTTCACTTGATAGAGACCCAGGAGAGAATGCTTCTGTCTCACCTCAATGACGCTCCCTGATCTTACCTGATGCTCTGTCCCACTCTCCTCCACTCATTCACGCAAACCACTGCTTTATCATGTGGCTGAGGAAGGGGTCTGAGGGGGGAGTATTTACAGATGGCTAATTCTTGCCTTTTCAAAAACTCACCAATCCCAAGCGCCATTAGGAAAATAGAAGTGGCCACAGGGCTACAGAAGACGGATGACTCCCACCTGGGTGCATGAACAAGGGGGCTCTGCACAGAAGGGAACTCACTTGAAGGTGACCTTCAAAGACTGCATCTGAGCACTGTCATCTGAGGTCACTGTTGACGCTCCTACAGTGCTGGCCTCACAGAGCACCCGCCCTGGGGCTTGCAGTCACTCCCCAACCCCAGAACAGAGGACAGGCGGGAGCAGCTAGCGAGGCAGAAAGGTTTCAAGAGGGCAGGTGTAAGGTGCGAGGCCTGTGGGCAAGAAGGGTGAGGGCGTGGGCAGGCTGTGTGGAGTGGGATTTGGAACAACTATGAAGGTTAGCTGGCCTGTACCCCTACCACTGTGGCATCCGATCCTGTCAGATCTCAGAAGCTTAGCAGGGTCAGGCCTGGTTAGTACTTAGATGGGAGACTGCCTTGGGAACACCAGGTGCTGTATGCTTGGGAGACGGACCCAGCAACCCACTCCCAAAAAACAATCAGCCATTGAAAACCCCATGAATAGCAGAGAAGCACGGACAATACTGTTTTGCCTGTTGTACGTAGGGTCACTATGAGTTGGACGCTGACTCAACAGCACCCAACAACAGCAGCATGAAGGTTAGCTATGCTTGTGGCAGTGTTTCTCTCTGAAAACAGTATTTTCAAAACACATCTTTTGCACAAATATCATTGGCCTAGATTTAGTCAATGACTTTGTCTTTTTCACATAGACACACATAGCAACTGTCCAGGAATTGAGAGCAAGTGAGGAATTACTCATAATTCAAAGTCTCTGCCTAGTGGTTTGAATTTTCTCTGTCAAGAAGGAAATCTTCGAGGCAGGCAGCAGGGTGCACACCTGTAATCCCTGCAAGTTGAGAGGGTAAGGCAGGAGAATCACGAGCTCCTGGCTGCAGGTAGTGTGTGCAATTCAGTGAGAACTTGTCTCAAAGTAAAACAGTTAAAAGGGGGCTGGAGGCGCAAGCTAAGCGGTACAGCAGTTGCCTAGCATGTGTGAGGCCCTGAGTTCAACCTCCCAGTATTGAAAAAATTAAAAAGACGACAGGGAAATCTCACAGGGTGAGGGGCCACAGACACGAGAGAAGGCACTCCAACCTAGAGCAGAGTATGTTTATTTGGGGGACAAGAAAAGAATTGGGAAGGGATGGGGTGGGGAGCCAGTCAGCAGCAGTATGGGAGGAAAGAGGAAGTATAGGGGGAAATTGGGAGGAACTTGGCAAAAAAAAAAAAAAAAAAAAAAACCCAAACTGGGAAAACAGCTTTTGAAGATCTGGTTTATAAATTAGAAATCTAGGGAAAATGAAAGTAACTTGATTGAATGTTTGTACAAAACCCTTCATAAATCCCCCGAACCTGATTGGACAATTGGACTCAAAGCTGATTGGCTCAGGCCTTTTGGGGGTGAGCTATATAAGGAGCTGCACTACAGTAGCAGCGTGCTTGCACTCGCTTCCTCTCTCTCTCTCTCTGCCCCAGACCACTGAAGAAGATAGAACTCTCTCTCTCTCCGTCCAACCTCCGAGGAAGCAAAATCTCTCTCTCTCTCTCTCTCTCTCTCTGTCCTACCACTGAGGAAGCAAGAATTCTCTCTCGACTTGACCAGCAAGATGACAACAACTCTCTCTCTGCTACAGACCACTGACGACAAAAGGACTCTCTCTCGATCTGACCAGCAACATGGAAGCAGCTACCCTGAGGCAGTATAAATAAGAGCTGTTAACACTTGTAAGCTGTACACTTGTTTGGATTTCTCTCTGCCCTCATCGGGGCTGAGAGGCAATAAAGAGCTGTGTTTGTCCCCGCAAGGCAAAAGTGCCCAAGGCTTTTTCCTTTCTCCTGCCTCTGTCAACATTCCAGAAGGCCACAGGAGTCTGCCCCTCACCTGAGGGTCCCGAGTGACTTGTGTTTAGATATCTGTGTGCGCTGTGGCACCTCCCATCCAAACATCTGGGCTGGACCGGGAGGTGCACACCCCACAAGGAAGAAAGAGGGTTACTACTATGACAAGCTGTCTTGGGGCTGGGGGTTATATAGGGCTGAGGAGACTTGGTGAAGAGCATGGGAGGGGACTTCTGAGAGGATGTAGTCTTCTGGGCTGTTGGCAGACAGTCAGGGAAAGTTCTGACCTTGGGGACCAACTTACTTTAAAATGTTTCAACCACCTGCTGTTGGATACTATTTTGGCCTTGGGCCCTTGTATGACTCTTTGTTCACTCAAGGACATTCTCCATGTTATGTAACATATATTAAATATATGGTTGTTGTTGTTAGATACTGTCAAGTCGGGTCTAACTCACAGCAACCCTGTGTACAACAGAATGAAACACTCCCTGAAAGACACTGTGCATGCCCGCCACTATGTCAGTACATCTCTGCTATTCATAGGGTTTTCAATGGCTGATTGTTTCCAGATTGTTTCAAGAGTAGGCTGCCAGGTCCTTCTCCCATTTCTGTGGTGCTGGGTATCGAACCCAGGGCCTCAGAGTGTACAGATCAGCACTCTACTAACTGAGATAAACTCTAGCCCCAATACACTACACACACACACACACACACACACACACACACACACACACACAGAGTCTTGTCAGTGAAGCGGATACAAACAGAGCTACTTGAGTAAGTCATGTCGTTTCATCTTCCAAGTGCATCAGCCCAGTCTCAAGCAGAGCCCATTCTTGGAGAGAATATCTGGCAAGTTTCAAACACGGAAGAAAACAGAAGTCTCATGGAAAAGTGTATATGAATAATTTCTCATTCTTATCACTCTCTGTCCCTTATTTTTAAAGAAAACCAGATCATTATTATTACTCACAAAAGCAGTCATTCCCAATCCTTAAACGATTTAATGAAATCAAGAATTTGACATCTTGTTCATATAAAGATCCAGAAATACCAAAGAGGTCTCATACTGCCAGAGGCCAAACAGATTTTTAAATGAAGCCTGCTCGAGAAATATGCAATAACATAATAATTTTAGGTCAGAAACAAAAAATGCAGGCTAGAAGTACAAGAATACAGAGATCAATTCTTAATAATATCTCAAGAGAAAAAAATAATTATCAGATATTACACACTCCAAATTTTAAAAAATGGAAAGATCCAAGAAGCTGGCTTACAGTTTAACTCTCTACAGTTTTTGGACCAAGAGGGAATAAATTGAAGTTCTTATGTAAATGGACAGGCAACAGAAAAAAATCTGCTGAACTCTTGTTTTTTGGGTAACACAAATGGCCCTGAACATCCCTGCCCTCACAACACAGAAATGCTCGAGGAACAAGGAAATGATAATACTAAGGTCAAATGACACTGGCCCTGACACTCCGCCCAGGAAGGCAGAGCCTCTTGCCCTGGCATCTCCGTGGCGACACATCACCAGGGCTCCTAGATTATCCTACTGGTTCATCTCTATGCCCAACTCTGCCCCATTCTACACCTGCTCTGACCTGAATCTTATCCATGCAGAGACGCCTCAAAAAGGTGGGTACTGTACTATTCGGAACACCTGTTTGGGAATGGATAATGGTGATGGTCATGGATACTGTCTACCCCCGACCTCTTCTGTACCTCCTGACCTTTGAAGTGTCCCTGTAGTTGTTGTTTTTAGGTGCTGTCAAGTTGGGTTCAACTCATAGCAACCCTACGTACAACAGAACAAAACACTGCCCAACACTGTGCCATACCCAGCACTATGTTAGTGCTTCTCTGCTATTCATAGAGCTTTTGATGGCTGATTGTTTCAAGAGTGGGCTTCTCGGTCCTTCTCCCAAGCTTACAGTGCATGGTGTTCGCAGGTGGTCGCTCATCCAAGTGCTAACCAGGTCCAACCCTGATTAGCTTCCAAGATCTGATGAGATCAGATGCCAGGGTGCTATGGCTGAAGGCACCCCTGTAGTACTGGGGCAGAAATGAAGGGAAGAGCAGGCCATTCCAGGCCATACCATGGGCTCTGGTGTGCTCACAGCCCTCCCTCCCCAACTCCCAAATGAGGAAGGCTCCTGCCCCACCAGGCCTTCTTCTCCATCACAGCCCTTGGCTCTCGACTTTGTAGCAGCAACATTCAGATGGATGACTGACAAAGTACAGCAGCCTCTTTTCCTGGGTGTCAGCTACTTCCAGTCCAAAAATACTAATATTTGTCTTTACTCTTTTAAGACAAAGAGATCATGTTCACAGAACTTTTATTACAGTGTACTGTTAGGGCTGTTCTATTTTATTAGTAGCTATTATTATTAATCTCTCATGCGCAGCATGGGCTTGGGTTTAGCTCAGTTGGTAGAGCATTTCTCTGCACTTTCTGAGGACCTGGGTTCGATCCCCAGCACCAGAAAAATGAGAGAAGGATGTGGCAATCCACTCCCAAAAACAATCCTGAGACAACCTGCCACTGAAAACCCTGTGAGGGTCACTATGACTCAGACCGAACTCGGGGTACCTAACAACAACTTATGCATGGCACAAGAACAAACCCAGTGTATCCAGGGTTGCTGCTACCCACTGTTTCAGGCATCCATTCCGGGCCTTTGAATGAATCCCCTAGGGATAAGGGAGGTAACTGGAAACTCTATGTCATTCTTGTCTTGATAAGACCTTGGCATTAATTATGACGCTTGGCATTAATTAGGTGAGGTAGATATTTCTACGGGATTTAGCTCACTGGTAGAGCACTGCACTGCAGTCTCTGAGACCCCGAGTTTAATTCCCAGCACCACAAAAATGGGAGAAGGACCTGGCAATCCACTCCCAAGGCAATCCCGGAACAGTCAGCCATTGAAAACCCTATGAGGGTCGCTATGAGTCGGATACCGACTCGACGGTACCTAACAACAACAACAACAGATATTTCTACAACAAATAAGGAATGGTTTTCCTAAAGATGGGTCCCGAGTTTTGCTGCTCCATGCTGTCTCCTGAAGACACCACAAATAGTTCTCCCTGCTGTGTTACGTGTTTGCTCACCTCTTCCTCGTTAAACGCTTAGAGAAAAGTACCTTTGCTGTCTCCACTCTGCAGGTGATGGGCCTGAGGAACAGAGAGGTTAAGAAGCTCCCCCAGAGTTTTCAGGGCAGCGAGGAATGGACCCTGGCCTCTGGACAACGGCAGCCTGGTCTCTGCCCTGTGCTCTGAGCTTCACACTAACTCCCTTCTCTAGGATTAGGCTGAGAGGTGCTGCGTGAAACTCCACCACCCCCTCATCCTCTCTCTGCGCCAGGTACCTTCACCAAGAAGCAAATCAAACAAAACAAAACAAAACCTCAACGTAACAACAATAATAATGTCATCCTCTTATCTGTGACGGAAACAGTCCAAGACTGCACGTGGGTGCCTGAAATCGCAGAGAGCACTGACCCAGATAGGTCCTATGCTTTTTCCTATACTGTACATACATACTTTACATGCATACATACGTACATTCCTATAGTGTACTGTACATACATGTTCAAAAGGTTATACAACCTTCTGAAGGCTCAGCCTTTCTCACCTGCAAAATGTAAACATAACAGTACCTTCCTTTACCGCTTCTTCTGTACCAACTACCTGATGTTAAGGCTTGACTTTACAAATAAGGCATAGTACAAGACTAACAGCAATAACTAATAATAAAATAGAATTTTAAAATAAAATTCTTTAATTTAAATTTCAAATAAATTTAAATTTAAAATAATTTAAATTTAAATTTAAATTTAAAATAATTTAAATTTAAATTTAAATTTAAAATAAATTTAAATTTAAATTTAAAATAAATTTAAATTTAAAATAAAATTTAAATTTAAAATAAATTTAAATTTAAAATAAAATTTAAATTTAAATTTAAAATAAAATTTAAATTTAAATTTAAAATAAAATAGAATTTTAACAATATGCTGTAATAAAAGTCCAGTGAACATGGTCTCTTTATTTGTCTCTCAAGATATCGTACTGTATGGTAAAGAATTTTGGTGCTGTGGGCAACTGAAATCATGGAAAATGAAGCTTCAGATATAGAAGAAATTCTCTCCTTCTTTCCAGCCCTTCCTTCTTTTCTTCTTTCCTTCCCTCTTATATTCCTCCTTCCCTCTTCCTCATTTTACCAAGCATCATACCCCTAATATCGGTCCCATGCTGGACCCCAAGACTAAAAGCAAAGAACCTGTCCTTGCCGCAGAACCGCAGTCTAGGGGGAAGAGCAGAGGGACCCGCAGCAGTGACCATGTAACCTAAATAAACAAGGCCCAGTGCAAGCATCTGGTAAACCTCAGTGCAGATAATGCTGGCGGAGAAAAGCCGGAGGCCGGGAGGGAACTGGCTGAGTGCAAGAACAAATTGGAAAAAAAAAAAAAAAAAATGTTTGGGCCGAATTCAAGAACTGATGCCTGACTCCTGAGGCTGCAGCTGAGAAGTGTGGTCGATGCAGCTCCCAGGTAGAGAATAAACAGCTGCCAGATGTTCTGGGGGAATAAGAGAAGAGAGAGTCTTGAAATTGCCAGGTTTCAAGTGAACCTCATTAGGCTTTACAGAGAGGATGGGAACGGAGAAGACCGGATCGCAGAAGCAGATAACTGACGGGGAGGAAATTTAGCATTACACCAAGCAGTGTAATTTATCATTCTTTTGGGAGGAACGTTTTGAGTGCAAAACTGAAGATTCTATCTTGGTCTGGTATTTGTCTAACGGCATTTGTTTTGTGCATGGGTTTATATTTTAAGAAAGGCCATATGGTGCACATAGGATGAGCCCATTAGTGGAGTGGGGAGAGCTGTGAGCGCCCGATCCCAAGCAGAGGTCACACGGAAGCCTGGGAAACCCTCGCTAGAAGGCAAGTGGGAGACCCCAGTTCTCAGGGTTGCTTCTCGTTAGGAGGAGGCAGCAGAATGTCACAGAGCGAGGTCTTTGAAATCACAAAGACTAGGAGTGGATCTGTGATTTTCCAGCTGGGTGACCTTGGGGCAGTTATGTAACCTTTTGAAGGCTCAGCCTTTCTCACCTGCAAAATGTAAACATAATAGTCCTTCCTTTACCGCTTCTTCTGCACCAGCTACCTGAGGCCATGCCTGTTTAGAATCCTCCTGGCTCTAGATCCATGACGGTCCCTAATCCGTGACAGCGCCAGTGCCTTTCAGTGGTGATGATGGTGGTAGCTGAAGCAAGTGTATATGGAAGGGCAAGGGAGTAGTTCTTTATTAATTTCCACTATTTTTGTATCTATTTAAATCAATATAATTCATTCTGCCTGTAGCCGTACCACTGTGGCATCCTCTAGATGGAGAGAGGGAGGGCTCTGTCTTATCATCATTGTCACCCTAACACCCAGGGAAGTCCCTGGCATTGGGGAAGTGTTCAGGAAAAACTGCTACCTAAAGCCCATACTCAAAGCTAAGGCTCAGTGTGTCTGAAGCATTTAAACCGCCATTTATCAATTCTAAAACTTCAGAACAGAGTGTTGTTTTTTTTCACGTGTGAATCCAAACTAGATTGTGCAATGTGCATGAGACAAGCAACATTTTAAAGCCTGCCCTCACTTTCTATTATGTACTTTTCTCCTTCGTGCTAATTTTGCTGTCAGAGGTCCAGGGGGAGAGTGAAACACTTTAATTATGTCTCCTTTGCAAAATTTAAAACACAAGCCGCATTTTTAAACAGTATACGCTTTTACCCAGGTGTTTTTTCAGTCGCTTTTTATTTTGAGCAGCTGCCACTTTCTCTTTAAAGTGAAGTCTAGACCACTTTGTTGTTGTTGTTGTTGTTGTTGTTGGCCTTGGATGAGTGTCACATGGCTTGTGGTTGTTGTTGTTAGGTGCTGTCGGGTCATGTTCAACTCATAGTGACCCTTGTAGGGTTGGGATTTAGGTCCATCAGGAGAGCGCTACTCTGCAGTCTTTGAGGTCCCGAGTTTGATTCCCAGCACCACAAAAAACGGGAGAAGGATGTGGTAATGCACTCCCAATGCAATCCTGAAGCAATCAGCCATTGAAAACCCTATGAAGGTCGCTATGAGTTGGACGCAACTCCATGGCATCTAACAACAACAATTTTAGCCTGCAGCCATAGCCCTGTGGCAGCCAATCCCATCAGATTTCGGAAGCTAAGCAGGGTCGGGCCTGGTTAGTCCTTGGATGGGAGACAGCCTGGGAATACCAGGTGTTGCCGGCTTGGGAGATGGACCCAGCAACCCACTCCCAAAAGTCAATCCGCCATTGAAAACCTTATGAACAGCAGAGAAGCACTGACATTAGTGTTTCCCCTATTGTATGTAGTTGCTATGAGTCAGATACCGACTCGACAGCACCTAACAACAGCAGACCACTTTAGGCTTATGGTGGAAAAAAGCACAATATCTACCTTTGACACTCCGCAAATGCTTGTTGACTTTCTGTTAGTGCACAGTACCGTCTCGGGAGCAAACGAGAGCGAAGGAAAGGCAGACTAAGGTGCTGTTCTCACTGAGCTTAAATTCTAGTGGAGGGGAGAGGAGCAAAAAGCAGTGAACAAGCAGATGTCTACGCAGGAGAAAATGAGAGCGTGATGGGGAAGGCCCCTTGGACTGCTCCAGAATGGACGGCCAGGCAAGCGCAGCCTAAGGAGGCCACATTCAACCCGAGACAGAACTACAGCACTCGGGCCCCGGGCCCTCGAGGAGAGGGGTCTTGGCTGGCGGGAGGCCAAGCTGGGAATAAGCTTTTATCCAAGCACCGGAAGACCTCTTCCTCCTCCACAGGAAGCCTGCCAGGGATTCTGATAAGTTATTTATGTATGGCTCTGGATTTTCACCCTAAAGAAGCAAAGAGGTCTCCGAATGCTGTGCCCTCTCCTTCCCATCACACGCAGGCCCCCAAGTCCACCCTACATATTTACATTAGCTTAAACCCTTTGTGACTAATTGGTCCAACCAGGAATTTTTCTCATAAGTGAATTTCCCTGGGAAGGCTCCGCTGGTCTGTGGCCCCCAATAACAAGCAGAGCTGCCAGGCATGCTCTTCCCTCTCCCCTCCCAGCCCCTTGAGATCTGTCCTTTCTGAGACCAGAGCTCTTCTGATTGAGAGGCCCATGCCACAGAGCCCGGGGCATGCTGTGCCTCCCACAGCTTAGTGTTACGAAGAGGTCAAGTTCTTGTTTCTCACCCCTAGGCTTCACTAACAAAAGACTGTGGCGGGCTTTCTTGATCAAATTCTGCTTTAAATAAAGAGTTCATATCCCAGCATGGTGGTACACCGTGGCCGGGAATTCTGGAGGCTGAGGCAGGAGGAGGGCAAGTTCAGGGTCAGAGGTAACCTGTGCAATCTAGCAAGATCTTATCTCAAAATAAAAAAGGTGGATGAAGGACTGGGAGTACAGTTCTGTGGCAGAGCACTTGCCTAGGATGCACAAGGTACTGGGTTCGAACCCCAGTACAGGGGAAAAAAATAGAGTTCATACTTTTTTGTTTGTTGTCAGGTACCATCAAGTTGGTATCTGACTCATGGCGACCCAATGTACAAGAGATAAAGCACTATTGTCAGTGCTTCTCTGTGTTCATACGGTTTTCAATGTCGGATTATTTTTGGGAGTGAGTTGCTACATCCTTCTCCCAAGTCTACAGCACCTGGTGTTCCTAGGCGGTCTCCCATCCAAGTACTAACCAGGCCTGACCCTGCTTAGCTTCTGAGATCTGATAGGAATGGAAGCGACAGGGTTATGGCTGCAGGCTCATCACAGTGAGAAGATGCAAAGAAGCCTCAGTGGTGCTTTCTCAAGTTCTTTCACTTCATCTTTCAGCCATCCTAAGAAGTGGGCATCGCTCCTGCTTTACAGAAGAGGAAGATGCAGCCGGGGGACATGAACATCCCTCGGTCACCCCCTTGGTTACTTAGCATTTGAGCCGAGATGTGAGCTCGTATCTAACACTGAAGCCCACTTCTATTGGCTTCAGGATGGCATCCAGGCTTCACGAAAAGCCTTGTCTGGGCTTCCGTGTGCGCCACCCTAGAGGCATCGCGCCCCGCTGGACTCTTGAGTCAGTTGGTGGTACGCTGCAGGTTCTGAAATTTCTGTAATTTGGTTGCTAGGAAATTTCTTGATTTGATGAAAATAAAGCAGTGGGGAGAGAGAGAATGAGAAATAGCACAGACAGAGGCAGCGAAGAGCAGGGAAAGGGAAGGCAGACAAAAGAGCTCATGGTTGTGGAGCTCCGACTTCACCCTAGTGGCTACACCAAGCTCTTTACTTGGATGAGGTCCCTTGAAATTCTCCTTTACCTCTTGATGTTACAGCAACTGCCCAGCAATCCAAGAACTGCTAGTCTGGGGTAAGTCCCAGATACCAACTTCAAACAAACAGAAACTCAATGCTTTTTGTGTTTGGGGTTTTTTTTTCAATGGCAGACATTAAAACACCCTTGGAAAGCAGGCTTGCTGCTCTTGGGCACCTCTCTGTGGCCACCTGCAAAAACACACGCAGGAGTTTGGGACTTTGAAGGAACCATGAAAATATGAAGGATATTTGTTGCCATTGAGGCAGGTCGGACACATAGGAACCCTCATAGGGTTTTCAATGGCTGACTGCATCAGGATTGCTTCAGGAGTGGACTGCCATGTCCTCCTCCTGTTTTTGCAGTGCTGGGGATCCAACCTGGGTCCTCAGAGAGTGCGAAGCAGCGCTCTACCCACTGAGCTAAACTCTAGCCCTATGGGGGACATTATTAGGCTAAGTGAAATACATTAGCCACAGAAGGACAAATACTGCATGATTCTACTTATATGTGGAATCCAAAATAGTCAAACTCATAGCAGCAGAGAACAGAGTGGTGGTTGCTGGAGCTGGGGGAGGGACAGAGGGAAAGATGTTGCTCTATGGGTATAAAGTTGCATTTATGACTGCTGGGCATGATGGTGCATGCCTGTAATCCCAGCGGCTTGGGAGGCGGAGGCAGGAGGATCGCAAGTTCGAGACCAGAGGCAGTGTGCGGAACTTAGTGAGACCCTATCTCAAAAAGTAAAAAATTTGGGCTGAGGGTGCAGCTCAGTGGTCCAGCACTTGCAGAGCATGCAGGCGCCAAGGCCCTGGGTTCAACCCCCAGTACCACCAAAAAAAGAAAAAAAGTTTCATTTATGCAAGGTGACAGTTCTAGCAATCTGCTGTACAACATCACCCCAGTAGTTAACAATACTCTTCAAAATTTTCCAGGAGGATAAATCGTATGTTAAGGGGAGAAAACAGAAAAAAAAAACAAACTCAAAACAACAACAACAACAATAAAAAACAATTCTACAGAGACATAAGGACACACTTCAAGGTCACCTTTGAAGCTCCACTATGATGGTGTCTAGCAGGCAATATGGAGGAAAAGGAGGATTGAGATTGACTCCTGCTGTCCGCCCATGAAGGGTGAAGCCACGCGAGCCTCTGAGGACTTTGGAAGGACCTTTTCTAATGGACTCACACAAATCCAAGCCATTGATCCATTTTTAAGACAAAGACCCTAGTCTCAAGTCACACTAGATGCCCAGAGCCAGTGCCCAGGGCTGATGCCACAGTGGCTGTGCCCTAGGAGAAACGTGTGCCTGCTCTCTCTTTTCCTTCTTTTCTTTCTTCCTCTCTATTTCAGCCCCATTGCTCCTCTCTTCTTTCTCTAGCAATCACGTGCACGCTTCTCCCTCCCTCTGGGGTGCACCATCTCTGTCTATCTAAGGTACTTTTCCCTCTAGAAGCCTGCTTAACTCTGTTCTCTCTGACTTTACGTTTCCCTGGGAAATAAAAATATCCTGTGCCGATTCACCTAGGGAACTCAGTTTATTTCAAGTTCCCTTACAGGTTTACCTAAGCTTCTCCAGGTGCCGTGGTCTTCTCTGTAACTATTTTTTTTTAATGATGTACTACCTCTTAATAAACCTTATCTATACTCTCTGCTTGGGTTGGGATTTAGCTCAGTTGGTAGAGCGCTGCGCTGCAGTCTCTGAGGACCCGAGTTCAATTCCCAGCACTGCAAAAATGGGAGAAGGACCTGGCAACCCACTCCCAAGGCAATCCCCAAATAGTCAGCCATTGAAAACCCTATGAGGGTCGCTATGAGTCAGATATGGACTCGATGGCACCTAACAATAACAACATACTCTCTGCTTGGGAGAGGATGTGGCAGTCCATTCCCAAAACAATCCTGAAACAATCAGACACTGAAAACCCTATAAGAGTCTATGAGTCGGACATGACTTGATGGCACCTAACAACAACAACAATACTCTCTACTGTAACTTCTGTGTCAGGGATAAATTCATTTATACGCCAGATAAAAGGACCAGGGTTATGCTGCCAAATTCTCGGACCCATGCTCTGGACCCTCCTCTCTGTGCTCCCTGTCAATCTCCAGTAACAGTATCACATATACATGCATCTGTCAAATTCATCAAATTACATAGATTAAACATATGCTGTTTTATTGCTTCTCAATTATAACCTTGATAAAGCTGTTAAACTCTTATTGCCTGACAAAGGCCAGCTTAAATATCAAAACAATAGAAATGTGCCATAAACCCTTGGTTTTTTCCTTGTCTGCCTTTTCTGCATCCTATCACATTAAGAATATCAATAGATGTTTATGTTTATTAAACATATGTTTATTAAACAAATATGTTTCTTACATAGTTGTGGTTGCCCTGTGAGTGGAAATAGGCTTTGGAATCTTAAGAGAGCTAAGCTAAAATACTGCTGTGTCATCTGGCAGCGTTTGGATGTGAGTCAATCTATCTGCACCTCAATTTCTCGTCTGTAAATTGAGACCAAGGATTCCTGCCACCTGGGGAGGTGCAGGAACCTGACAGGGAGGATTTACGTGTGCCCGTATCTGATTCCTTCCAGCGAGCCATAAACGTTAGCACCTTTCCTCTCTGTCTTTGCCCAGGACACGGAATCATTCCACAGACCAGTCCCACACCACCCACTCTCAGATCAGACCCACTGTTGCTTTGTTTCTAGCCGGGCCCTAAGTCTGAGGAAACACCCCATTCCTTTAGGAAGTGAGGGGAGGGGAGAGGCGCGGGTTGGTGACAGCCGAGCGGATTAGCTTTAGAGACGCGTCAGGATGAGGTGATCTCACGTGGGAAGTTGCTCAGGGAAAGGAGTCTGTGACAAGGCCTTTCTGGCAGGCCTGCCGCAGGGACCTGTCAAGAGCATCCTTAACCCTTTGTGCGTGAGCGGTCTGCCTGCCGAATGTGACCTTGGTGGACAGGCACCATTCATTCAGCCACGCAGGAGAGGTGGCTCTGGCGCACACAGAGGAACATCTGTCGCCAAAGGACCCAAATCACGGCGCAAAACCATTTGTCTCTGTCTGGATTATTCCCCCTGGTGGCTATAACCAAACCGTACCTGTGGCTTACCTTTCCCCACAGATGTCTCTTCTGTCTTTAGCTGCAGAAATATTTCTGAGGCAGATGCCAGCAGGTATCAGTGCCAAAAGCACGTTGGGAAAGCTGTGAAGGAATGAGATGAAAACACCAGCTTGCTGGGAAGCCACCAAAGAACGGGCACCTGGGCCCAGTTGTCTCTGTTTTCTGAGGTGGGGAGGGTGGAGTCCCAGGGAGCCAGACCCTTAGTGTATGTCTGCCAGGCTTCATACCCAGTTATTAGAAGAATGGAGGTCAAATTATAGCTGTAAATCTGCATGGTTAACTGAAATAAATATTGGAGTAAGTTACTGATATTGGCGCTGTTGTTGTTGTTAGGTGCTCTCGAGTCAGTCTCTGACTCATAGCGACGCTCATAGGGTTTTCATTGGCTGACTGTTTTTGGGATTGCCTTGTGAGTGGATTGCCAGGCCCTTCTCCCATTTTTGCAGTGCTGGGAATTGAACTTGGCACCTCAGAGACTGCAGCGCAGCGCTCTACCAACTGAGCTAAATCCCAGCCCGATATTGGCGCTACAGTGATTATTTTAAAATAAAAGGCAAGCTAACATGTTCATCTGCAAGACATTTTTGCCCTCGATTGAAAGATTTCCACCTCCACCTGTGCATATGGGCATCAGAGGAGTTTCCTGACATTGTTGAGTGTTGCTTGGTAGCTCGACCTCTTGGTATGGTCATTCTTAATTATCACCACACATTATCACTTCTGAGGACATTTTTCAAAAGCATGATGATGGAATCTAACCTGAAAGCAATTGGTGCAGTATCTCTGGAGATTCAGAACTGGAATTGAGAGTTATCTGCCTTTTGTCATGGAGGAAAGGATCTGATTTTTAAAGCGATTTCAGTCCTTTAAGGCAACTCTGCACTTCCATGCTACCATAAAACTTCATCCGAAGTAAGATTCTCCTGAACAACCCAGGACATGTGCTCACCCAGACTATGAATCATATCTTGAGGCTCATCCTTTCAGTGGACAAGATCAAAAATAGACCAAGGACCATTAGTTGTTGACTCCCTCCAAAAATATAGAGCCAATGAAAAATTCTATTCTCCTTTCCATCAGGTCTGGAAGTTAAGTATTCCATTTCTATTCTTGTGCTGGTTTGTTATGGTCTGAGTATGAAATGGCCCCCACGGGCTCATGTTTGAATGCTCGATCCCCAAGCTGGGAATCCTTTGAGAGATGGGACCCATGGGTACACCTTTGAAGGTGATACCAGGACCTGCTTCCAGCTTCTCCATCTCTCTGCTTCCTGGTCTGCCATGATGTGAACAGCTCCTCCCACATGCTCCCATTGCCACGGACAGGGCTCCTCAGCCATGCCTTCCTCACCACTAGCGAGAGAAACCATCTGAAACCATGAGCCAAACAAACTTTTTCTTCCGTAGGTTGTTTCTGTTGGGTATTTTGGTCACAGTGATACAAAAGTAACTAATATACTAGTTATTTAATTTTTCTTTATATACTTAACTTTTAAACATAAAATTGTAATCAATCTCTTTACTTGCCTGAAAAGCAAAAAGACTTTAGAATACTTCATCTTCAGTTCTCTGTCTCAGTCCTATCTCTACCATTCTTCAGTGTATTGTTACAGATTATGTTATTAATGCTTGGTTTTATAGCTCCAAATTATTCACTACCATTGATATCCTAATTATTGCTGTTAGTATTGTTCTACAGTAATGCTCCATTTAATTTATTCATATGTTTACTATTTCTTCATCCAGCATTTATTTCTCTACTTTTAGGTTTATTCACCTTTCCATAAAACTCTTTGGAAGCTCGTGATGATTAAATATTCAGAACATGCTTGCCTAAAAGACATTTTTAATATGACCCATATTTTTCAGTGGCACTGCAGTGTGGTATAGAATCAAAACTGCCTGTTATTTTCTATTGTTGTTGTTGTCGTTATGTTCCATCGAGTTGGATCTGACTCATAGTGACCCTAAGTACAACATAACAAGCCACTACCCAACAGTGTGCCATATACAGGACTTTTCATGTTTGAGACCATTGTTGCAGCCACTATGTTTCTTCTCATTTTGAGTCATGCCACATCAGTAAAAGGAGGACCCAGGAGCTTTACCCCATTCCCATCATTAAGGTTGACTCTACTTCAAAGAGGCAACTCTTCTCTGTTGTTGTTAGGTGGTGTGGAGTCAGTGTCCGATTCATAGCGACCCTATGTACAACAGGTGAAACACTATTGTCAGTGCTTCTCTACTATTCATAGTGTTTTCAACGGCCCAGTGATTTTTGGGAGTGGGTTGCTGGGTCATTCTCCCAAACCTATAGCACCTGGTGTTCCTGGGTGGTCTCCCATCCAAGTACTAACCAGGCCCAATCCTGCTTAGCTTCTGAAATCTGATGGGATCAGATGCCACAGTGCTATGGCTGCAGGCCCAACTCTTCCCTAGTTGTCCTTTAAATACCTTCCAGCCTGGGGGAAGCTCATTTTCCAGCACTACATGGGTCAGTGCTCCTCTCTTATTCATAGGGTTTTTAATGGCTAGTTATTTTGGGAGTACGCTTCCAGGTCCTTCTCCCTATTCTGTCTTAGCCTGGAAGCTCAGCAGAAACCTGTCCATCATGGGTGGCCCTGCTGGCATCTGAAATACCAGTGGCATAGCTTTCAGCGTCAGAGCAACCATGCAAGCCCTCACAGCACAACAAGTTGATAGACATGTAGGGGTTAAAAGTAGAATCCCAAAATAGACAAAAATATACATGGATAACCATCACACAGAAAAGAAGGCACTGCACATTAGTGGAGGGAGGATAGATTGTTGAATATACTTTTCTAGACAAATTGGCATCCATGGGGGAAAAATAAAGTTGGATCTTTACCTCATTCCTTAAAAAATCTCAACTGAAACAAAAATTAAAACATAAGAACTAAGACCGTGAAAGTACTAGAAGAAAATATGAGAATACCTGTGTGAATTAAGAATGGAAAGAGCCTCTCTAAGCATGGGCTCAAACTCAGAAACTATGAATGAAAAGACTGAAAAATCAATCTTCACAACGATTTTAATTCATTCTTAAAAATCTACCACCAGTAAAATGTTTGGGTTGGGACTATGAACTCATTTCACAGACCTTACAGCTGGTGATTGAAATAATGATTTCTTTCATTCCTGTAATCTGGTTTTCCATGCTGTTTTTAAGTGAAAATAAATATCCATGTGTTTGTTCTGGTGAAGCAGTCGACTTGATATGTTTAAAATTGTAAACATTTGTTTCTTAAATGAAGACCAAAGACTCAATTCAGGTTAAAACACACACACACGCACACACACACACACACACACACGAATTTGCACTCTAATCCCAGACAGATGCAAGGTCATGCAAATCTCAATGTGAAAATTTATCCTGTTTCCCCATTATTTGAGCAATGATTGGCGTGGTGCCCCAGGGGGACTTGTTTATGAAATGACGGATTAAAGAACCTTCTTCCCACATTTGCTATTATACAGTTTTTGATGAAAAGCATTGCTGAACAAACCTCTTTTCTATGAAGAGATGAGATGCGAGTGGTTAAAAGTATGACTAGAATAAAGGAACACCCATTTAGAAAGCATTCTTCTAAACTACCAGAATCCTCAAGAGGAGGAAGATAACAACAATAAAAAAAGGGAAGCTTTTATTGCTAGAATTCTTACTTCAGCTCAAAGACTTTCCAAACCAGCGAACTAAAAATGCAAAAATATTGACATTAATACAGGTAGCTTCATATCAGAATTTCCAACTGTAAGGAAGAAATCTAAATTAAGAAAGATAAAAAGGCTCCATTGAAACAAAAGCAAACCTCGTGTTCAATATAATGGTTGTGTTTCCTGCTGAAGATCAAATAGTTGATTAAAATTATCCCTCCTACAATGAGGTGGAGTTATCTAGAGGTGACTTCCAAGAAAAATATTTGAACGTGGCCTATACTTATCTCCTCATTGCTCCTCAGACCATGATGGAATCAAGAAGAGGTATGGGAAGACTTTGATCAAGGTTCACTCCATGGCACTGTATTAGGTTTAAGTCACTCTTCCCCACCACCCCCCAAAAATATATTGAAGTCCTAACCCGTGGTACCTGTGAGTGTGACTATATTTGGGAATAGGATGTTAGCAGTAATCAAATTGTATGAGGTCATAATCCAATATGACTGGTGTCCTTATAAGAAGAAAACAGAGACACAGACACAAGAAAATGCCAGGTGGCAACATATATAGGGAACTGCCTAGAGAGGCAGTTTGCCCTGGGGCCTATCTAGGCCCACTCTGAGGTCTGAGGCTTGTTCCCGGGGCAATAACTTTTGCCCTACATCGGATAACTCCAGGTGATCGAGCTTCCAAAGATGGCACTGGCATCCAATTCCTCTTCTCAGACCCCTTGACACCGACTGGCTGTTTTCAAACCACTGAATGGCTCCCCATTGGACCATTCAGAAACCACCCCCGATTGGCTACTTTTATAAACCCAAATTTACATATCCTCCCGGATTGGCCAAAACCCGTATGAGGTGACTGCCTCTGATTGGTCCCTGGCTAGCCCCTGGAGAGGATATAAGGGCGGTAGATGGAGCAGTCTGGATCCATTCCACTGACCAGGACAGCCAAAGCAATAAAGAGCTGTTTGAGCAGAGTGCTTGGAGTCGGCATCTTCACTGGGAAGAAAGAAGCAAGGATCTGCCGTGGCCATAAACCTCTGAGCCTGCCTTTCTCAAGGCTTTTCAGAGTAGCTGCGGGCATAAGCCTCCTTTCCAGGCAGCATGGTTTTCTGGTGCTCAGCTCCCCTCACCAGATAGCGGGTTTTTGGCGGCTGGTACCTGCTCAAGACCAGAGCAAGTCCAGAGGCAGGGTGACGCCCCACAACAACAGAGGCAGGGACTGGAGTCACGGCTCTGAAAGCCAAGGAATGCCAAGGATTGCTGAAAACCACCAGAGCCTAGGAAGAGGTAAAGAAGAAGGGTTCTCCCTGGAACTTTCTGAAAGGCAAGGGTCCTTGTTGATACCTTTTCTGGATTTCTGGCCTCTAGATCTGTGAGGGATAGATTAACATGGGTCTACGCCACCCTATTTGTGGCAGCAGCTCTAGAAAATTAACTCAGGGACTCAACTCCCCTGCCCTTCCAGATGATGCTCCTGGCTTTGCTGCACCAGGAGAAACCAGAACCTGAGCCTGTGCTGTGTCCTGAAGAGGCCAGAAGGATCCGGAGGCCCTGGTGGGTCTGGCTGCCTGGCTCCTCCCGAGGTGAGGGGAGCGATGGAGGCCAAGAGACCCTGACTCCACTGTGGGGAGGCTGAGCCACTGGAGGAGGTGGTAGATGAGGCAAAGAGGCTGAGCCTGAAGCTGTAGAGACAGCAGCAGTAACCAGCTTCTCCACAGTCAATGCAGGCAAGGTCTCAGAAAACAGGAGAAGTTAAGGAATCAGAGTCGGCCCACAGCGTGTGCCTCATACAGCTCACACTGCTGCGCTGGGCCGGCTGCCTCCACGTTCCTAGGCTCACACCTCTTCCTATTCCTCTCATCCCTGTGCCTTTTCTTCTCACTCTGCTGCCTGTCTTTTTCTTTTGGTGCTATCTATTAAAAATTATTTTATTTTACAATAAAAATTATTTTATTTTATTTTATTTTATTTTACACAGTCCTTGCAAAATACCAAGCACTATAATAAATCCTTAAAAAAAAAACAAAGGCTGAGGATGTGGCTCAGTGGTAGAGCACTTGCTTTATATGCTCAAGGTCATAAGTTCAAGCACCAGCACCGAAAAGAAAGAGCAAAACAAAACAAGTCTTGGGCCAGACGCTGTGGCGCATGCCTGTAACCCCTGCGGATTGGGAGGCAGAGGCAGGAAGATTGCAAGTTCTAGGCCAGAGGCAACCTGTGTAATTTAGCTAGAGCCTAAGATTTAAAAAAAAAAAAAAAAATGTTAAAAGGAGGTGGGGTGCAGCTCAGTGGCAGAGCGCTTGCCAAGCAACCATGAGGCCTTGGGTTCAGCTCCTGGTACCATCAAATTAGATTAAATTGAGTTTTAAAAGGCTACTTTCCAGGACAGTTTTACGTTTACAGCACAATTGAGAAGAGCTCCCATAATTCTGCCCAGCCACACACCCCTCTGCAGCCTCCTCCACTACATCCTCTTGCGCCAGAGTGCGGCACTTGTCAAGTGGAGGAAACCACAGGATCACGGGGTCCCCAAAGCCCCGTGTACACTAGGGTTCATTCTTGGTGTCTGCTGTGGGTGTGACACATGTGCAATGTCCTGTACCCACCATGATAACGTCACAGAGGACGGATTCACTGCCCTTAACATCCTCCCTCCTACTAACCCTGACACCCATGGATCTTTTTGCGATTTCCATAGTTTTATCTTCTGCAGAATCTCAAAGAGTTAGAATTATGTAGGACTGTGGCCCTGTCAGGACGCCTCCCTTCACTTAGTAATAGACATTTACATTCTCTCCATATATTTTCATGACTCAACAGTTAATTTCTTCTTAAGGTAACATAATCATTATATGTAATTAATATATAACACATTACATATTATTTTATATTTTATTACATATTACTTGAATGCAATATATTATACATTACATGTAACAATTATATAAACTATTGCCTGCAGCCATATCACTGTGGCATCTGATCCCGTCAGATCTCAGAAGCTAAACAGGATCGGGCCTGGTTAGTACTTGGATGGGAGACCGCCCAGGGACACCAGGTGCTGTAGGCTTGGGAGAAGGACCCGGCAACCCACTCCCAAAAAACAATCAGCCATTGAAAACTATGAACAGCAGAGAAGCACAAAAATAGTGTTTTGTTTATTGTACATAGGGTCGCTATGAGTCGGACACCAACTTGACAGCACTTAACAACAACAACAATATATACTACTATATGTAATTTTTTTTTGCAGTACTTAGGGTTAAATCCAGAGCCTCACAAATACTTTGCAAGTGCTCTACCGCTGGCATGCACTCGTAGTCCACCTTTTATTTTTTATTTTTGAGACAGGGTCTTGCTAAATTAGTCAGGCTATCTCTAGTTCAGAATCTTCAATCTTCCTGCCTCCAGCCTCCCAAGCCACTGGAATTACAGGTGTGTGCCACCATGCCTGGCTATTATATGTAGTTCATATAATAATCCCCAAGTGATATCCTTTTGACTGACATTCTATGGTTTCTTTACCCTGTTTCTTTTTAAGGCCATCCTTTATCTTTTTGTCATGGCTAGCATTTTGTTGTGACCCTGTGCTCCTGCCCATTAGACAATCTGCCTTGCATATAATCCAGGTACTGTAACAATTAGGGGTCCAGGTTCTTAATCTGAACTCTCTGTCCAGTTGTGAGCTCCACAGCTTGTTTCTTGGACAATTCATCTCATCTTTCCGTGCTTCCACATCTTAATCTCTAAAATAATCTCTAACATTATCATTTTCCTTGTAAGGCCATAGTATTCAATGGAATAATGCCTTTAACTTGCTCAGCACAGGCCTTGGCTCAGTCCACGTTAAGTGTGTCAATGTTGGCTTGGTGTTAAGAGGCTGAAAATTGTTTGATTTTCTTCCAAATGCTGAATGATAACCATTCCAAAATTTCTGTAAGTTATTACATGTGTCCAATATTACTGCATATAAACAAAGAATTTACAAAAAGCATATACTGTTACCTAGCAACTTTGCATTAATAGAAGACATAGGGCTGGGTTTTAGCTCAGTTGGTTGAGTGCTGCTCTGTGTTCTCTAAGGTCCTGGGTTCTATCCTCAGCACTGCAAAAAGGGAGAAGGACCTGGCAGCCCACTCCCAAAACAATCCTGAAACAATCAGCCACAGAAAACCCTATGTATAGCAGAGATGCACTGACATAGTGCCGAGCATGGCACAGTGTTGGGGAGTGTTTCATTCTGTTATACACAGGGTCACTATGAGTCGGACCCAACTCGATGGCACCAAACAACAACAACAAAAGCAACTTTGCAATCATAGAGGACACAGTAAATAATCTGTTTCATTATTTAAAATATTAAATTCTATCTGAGTTTGAGATAAAAATTCCATGTCAGGGAAATGGTAATAATAAAAATTAAATCATAGAAAAATAAAGTTAATGAACCTAAATACAAGCAGTAATTTGCCAGCCTTCTGCTGCACATTAGAAACCAATTACAATCTATTTCTACGTCTTGTATACACAGCCCAGGTGTTCGTATGAAATGAATAATGAGAAAGTGTCATTCAGGGCCTGTCAACATCTCCCACTGGAACTCTGACAGCACCAGCCTCAAGGAGAAGAGCAGCCCACTGTCTGCAGCTGAAAGGGCTTCCTCACACTGAGTCTGAGTGTATTCAGTGGCATCTCTAGCAAACCCGTAGCTAAAGAAAAGCATTCTGTGAGTGGCATGCGGATCAACCCAATTAAAATAGCAACTGCACCTTGAAAGCAAATGTAGACCTGAATAATAATTGTCTAATTTGTTGGAGATGGTTATAAAAGAGTACTCTCTGGCATCACGATTCCGAGGAGCTACTGAATAAAACTAGCCTCTGGGAGTCCAGTGAACATATTATAGAGGTCTGACAAGATGTAAGCATTAACAAGCTCTTTCTGGCTGGGTGCAGTGCCTATAGGTGCGTGCCTCTAATCCCAGTGACTCAGGAGGCTAAAGCAGGAGGATGGCAATTTTGAGGCCAAAGGCAGCCGGAGCAACTTATCAAGACCCTGTCTCAAGATTAAAAAAAAGAAAGAAAGAAAGAAAATGGGGCTAAGGATGCGCCTCAGGGGCCAGGTACCTGTTTACCAAGAGCAATGCCCTAGGTTCAACCCCTAGTACTGCCAAAAAAAAAAAGAAAAGAAAAAGAAAAAGAAAAAGAAAAGAAAACGAAAGAAAGAAAGAAAGAAAGAAAGAATTAAATTAAGATAAAATAAAAATTTATTTCTAACTCTTTGGTGTCAGGCTCAATCCATTCTCAGAGATCCTATCTACTAACACTGTGGGTAAAGAAATGTAAAAAAATACCCAGTTACTGAGAGACAATTACATTTCCCCATAGAAAGAACCTCATTGCTACACCTAATAAACTTGTTGAGAGAATGTACTAATGTGACAAATTGGAGAGGGCAGAATTGAGTCAAAAACACATCACTTGGATAAACTAATAAGATATAGGGAATGGGTTGTTGTTAGGTGCTATTGAGTCAGGTCCAATTCATAGCGACCCTATGTACAACAGAACGAAACACTCTCCAACGCTGTGCCATTCCTGGCACTATGTCAGTGCATCTCTGCCATTCATAGGGTTTTCAAATACTGATTGCTTTTGGAGTGGGCTGCTAAGTCTTTCTCCCAAGCTTACAGCACCCAGTATTCCCAGGTCATCTCCCATCCAAGGACTAACTGGGCCCAACCCTGCTTAGCTTCTGAGACATGATAGGATCGGACGCCAGGGTAATATGGCCAGAGACGGTAAATAAATGGTTGTTATTGTTGTTAGGTGCTGTCGAGTCATGTCTAAGTCATAGCAACTTTCATAGGGTTTTCAATGGCTGATTATTTTGTGATTGCCTCAGGAGTGGATTGCCACTTCCTTCTCCCATATTTGCGGTGCTGGGAATTGAACTTGGGACCTCAGAGACTGCAGAGTGGTGCTCTACCTATTGAGCTAAATCCCAGCCCGGTAAATGAATAGTGTATTTAAAACTGAAAATGAATTGGCTCATTAGCCAGAAGATTATGGCTCAGCAGGGTTATGCTTATTTACAGAAGAGAACATCTTGGTCCCATGATGAGGGACAAGCCAGAATGGATCTTCATGCAGCGTTAGTTTGGTGACTTTGGTTAGGAAAGAAGAAAATGGTGGTTCCCAAGGAATGAGACCCACATTATTTCAGAGGTCACTGCTGAAGCCAACGGAGGGTTGTAGTTTTGATCTGAAGTTTATTTTGAATCTTTATGTCTAAGGCAATATATGTAGAGATGGAATGGGTAATATAGCATGCATGGTGAAGTTTTAAGGGACACAGGAGAGACCTTTATTCTCCAAACTCTCAAACATGTGTCCTGCCAGCCACGCTCACTTTATCTTCTCTGATTTTCCTCCCAACTAGAGATTCACTCACATCTCCTATGTGGTCTCATGCCCAGGATTCTACTTATCCTGAGAACATGGACCGACTGCCCACCAGTCCTGCATGCTGCATAGCCAGTGAGCTGATGTATGATTAATGTCTTCTAGTTCCTTGCTGGCCTGGGATTTAGCTTGCTTGGTAGAGTGCCGCTCTGCAGTCTCTGAGGTCCCGAGTTCAATTCCCAGCACCGCAAAAATGGGAGAAGGACGTGGCAATCCATTCTCCAGGCAATCCCGAAACAATCAGCCATTGAAAACACTATGAGGGTTGCTATGAGTCGGATACTGACTCGATGGCACCTAACAACAACAACAACAGTTCCTTACTAAAATAAGGTAAACTGAGACAGTACAGGATTTCACAAGAGTAAAATGAGACATAACGGAGCAGGAGAACAGGGCTAGCCTGGGTGGAGTCCCATAATGGGAACTTTAGTCCACAATTTGAACATGAGGTAAAAAGAGGCATTGTGAAGACAGCCAGAAGAAAATCTAAGAGAGTTAGGAAGAAGAATATAGCACTGGCATTGATTAGTAGATTTCAAAAATAAATGGAGCTACTCATGACTTTTTCTATGGCCATCCTATAAATTTGGAGTACAATATCTGCCCATCTGTGGCTTTACTGCCTACAGTCAACTATGATCTGAAAATACTAACTGGAAAATTCCAGAAATCAACAATTCATAAATGCTAAATTGCATGCTAATATGAGTAGCATGATGAAATCTCACATCATCCTGCCCAGGACATAAATCATCCCTGTGTTCAGTGTGTAGACTCTGTATGCAGTACCCACCAGCTGTTGTTTTTGTTGGGTGCTGTTGGGTTGGATCTGACTCTGAGAGACCCTATGTACAACAGAATGAAACACTCCCTGACTCTGTGCCATGCACATGATCTTTTTATGTTTGGGCCATTGTTGCAGCCACTCTGTTTCTTCTCATTTTGAGTTGTGCCACATTTGTAAAAGGAGGTCCCAGGAGCTTTATTCCATTTATGTCACTAAAGTCAACTCTACTTTAAGGAGGCAACTCTTCCCCAGTTGTTTCTTAAATGCCTTCCAGTCTGGAGGGCTCATTTTTCAGTACCATATCTGACAGTGCTTCTCTGCTATTCATAGGGTTTTCGATGGCTGTTTAGACAGTGGGCTACTGGGTCCTTCTCTCTAGTCTATCTTAGTCTGGAAGCTTAGCTGAAACCTATCCATCACGGGTGGTGCTTCTGCTATCTGAATACTGGTAGCATAGATTTTGGCATCACAGCAACATGCAAGTCCCCACAGCATGACAAGCTGACAGACAGGTGGGGACCCATCCATTAATCATGATTATTAGGCTGACTGTTGCTATGCCACAGTGCTTCTGTGCAGGGTTCAGGGCTCTGTGCTTTCTGACACCCATGTGGAGCCTTAGGATGAGTCAGTCCCCCATGAATAAGGGAAGACTACTGTTTGAGTTTTGAAATCCAGGCTGGGAGGGATGATACAAACCTTTCTGGCAATTCTTTCCCTCATTTTAGCTTTACTCTTACAGTGCAGTATTTAATTGACTTGGGAGAGGAACACAAAATGCCACAGCTAGTGACTGGGAGAGTTCACATGAGGTGCAGGTCTACTGACTTTTCAGTCTCTCTCCTAACACTGTACTATGCATAAAAAATAGGGTCCCTCCACTAACCCCGCCCCCAGGGCTTTACATGAGCCATTTCTCTAGCTCTCATTCTTGATATAGGACTCTCTGCCAAGCCACTGTGGCCATCTGGGAAAATAATACCAAATTTAAAAGCTAAGCATCTACAGAAATGAACAGCCATACTCATCCAGGAAGGGAAAACATAACTGGACCTGATAGGAGGGGGAGGGATAGACGGGTGGGAGCCGAGGCTGGGGAAGGGGGAAGGGAAGGGGAACAGTGCAGAGGGGTAAAAGAAAGACAGGAAAAACACCAAATATGGGGTGCAACTATATGAAATATGAAAATAAAGGGGAAGGGGAAAGATCGATGAGAGACTAACCCACGACTGCATGCGATTCGTACTGCGTGTTAATCAAAATTTCTACTTTTTTTCTTCCTTAGTTCATAATGTTCTGTAAAATACATAAGGTGATGAATGCATAAGCAAAATGGATTTAATAGCTGCATAATGGATGGAGCAAATGACTTACTACTCTGTACTCTACCGACACTTATAAATTTAAAAAATTAAAAATAATAAAAAATAAAATGAAAGCTAGTATCTATAGAACCTGTGGGGCTGAAAGTTCCATTGAGTTCTCAGGCTTTCTGGGGACATTTTTAGTTCCCCTGGCTCGGCAGCCTGCCAAGTATCCACGGCACCTAACCACAAATGAAGAAGGCAGGCCAGTCTGACCAGACACTCAACCCAAGCACATTCCCAGGCAGCCCTGGAGCCACACGATGCCCTCCCAGCTCAGGCTCCTGTCTTTGGAAAAGCAGCACCGAGCACTGTACACCCTCATTTCTCTCAGTGTCTGCGCATGCTCGGAGCCTTCAGGAAGAGTCAGAGCGAAGCCACACCACAAGGCAATGGCTGTTTTAATCATGGAAAAATTATGTAGCTCTCCAAACACCAGCAATTACTATGTAGATCTCAAAAAAAACCAATTACGATTTAGCTGAATAGCTAAATTAATAATTAGTAATTAATAACATAATTTAATATAATAATATTTTAATAATTTATTTATTTTTATTTTTATTTTGTTTTTTATTTTATTTTTATAATTTATTAATTTATAATAATAATTGTTGTTGTTGTTGTTAGGTGCCGTTGAGTTGGTATCCGACTCATGTATCCAACTCATAGTGACCCTCTGTACAGCAGGGGAAACACTATTGTCAGTGCTTCTCTGCTGTTCATAGGGTTTTCAATGGCAGATTGATTTTTTTGGGAGGGGGTTGCCAGGTCCTTCTCCCAAGCCTGCAGCATCTGGTGTTCCCAGGCGGTCTCCCATCCAGGTACTAACCAGGCCCGACCCTGCTTAGCTTCCGAGATCTGATGGAATCAGATGCCACAGGGCTACAGCTGCAGGCTATAATAATAATAATTAATAATTAATAATTTAGCTGAATAGCTAAAAATAAGAGTTCCTACTGATTTGAGCAATTTCTCGCCAGGCATTACAGAGCACGCCTGTTATCCCAGTGCTTGGGAGGCTAAGGCAGGAGGATCGACACAAGCTCGAGGCCGGTCTGGGCCACACAGTGAGACAAACAAACACAGAAATGTCTCAGTTTAGAAATCCCACTTAGCACCACCTACTCCCTCTCTTACTTCCTTCTCCTCTTCCTATTCTTTAGCGTTATTCCACAAATAGTTACCTGGAACCTAACAGATGCCAGACACTCACGTGTCAATGGCACCACAGCGATAAACAGAACGAAGTTTTCCTCTAGAGTTCTCACTGCACCGTTTCATGGTGATAGCATTCATGGTGAGACAGAGCAAGTGTGACTTCAGAAAGTCACAGAGGCCATCATGGAGACTCTACCCTCATCTGACACTAAGTACTTCCCAAAGGCCCCACTTCCTAATGCCAGTAACATTTAACTTTGGGCATTAGATTTCAGCATGAGTTTTAGAACAGAAGAACACACAGACCATAGCAAATGGACATCTTAAAAAAGAATAATACCTCGCCGACGGCTGTGTTAATAAAAATTTGTAAGAAGCTAAATAAACAGAACATGAAGTAATTTGTCCCCACAGAGGTAATTCCTGCTGGAGAGAGGCAGAAGCTTGGGCTGAAGTCTTGGGATGTGGGAAGAGGGAGTGAAGGAAAACAGATGGCCAGGCTGGCCCCTCACACAGTGTCCCCTGCCTGGGCTCCGGGCTGAAGACCACGACTCTGTGCTGGGCGACCCTGAAGCCCAGTTACTGTGGGCACAGATGCTCTGCCCTGGCCGTGCTCCTGCAGTCTACAGCCCTGGCCACCTCCCCAGGGAGTCTGGGCTGCAAAGGATATTGCATTGCCACCTCTGGGCTCCCAGTGCCCCTTTCCTCTTCACAGCGTCTGCAGGAGGGCACAGACATACTTTAGAAAGCATTGGAGGTGCAGGGCAAAAGTCCTCCTCCCCCATGCATTACTGGAAAATTAATATCTGGGAAAAAAATTCCTTCATTTTGTCATTTAATTGTCACAACCCTGTGGAAGCAAGCATTGCCCTCACTTGGGGGGTGCCAGTGACACCTCACAGAAGCTGACAGTGAGGCTGGTGCTGTTGATGAGTCAAAGACTATAGGGCACTGCCTAGAGAAGCAGTTTGCCCTGGGGCCTATCTAGGCCCCCTTGGAGGTCTGAGGCTTTTTCCTCAGGCAATCACCTCTGCCCTACATCCAGGAACTCAGGGGCGTCAAGCTCCCAAAGATGGTGCTGGCGTCCAATCCCTCACCTCAGACCCCTTGACACCAATTGGCTGTTTCCAAACCACTGAACAGCTCCTGATTGGACCGTTTGGGAACCATTCCTGATTGGCTACTTTTATAAAACCAAATTTGCATACCCCCCTGATTGGCCGAGACCCGTATGGGGTGACTGACTCTAATGGGTCCCCGGCTAGCCCCTGGAAAGTATATAAGGGTGGTTCACGGAGCAGTCTGGGTCTATTCCATCGACCAGGACAGACAAGGAAACAATAAAGAGCTGTTGGAGCAGAGCACTTGGAGTCAGCGTCTTCACTAGGAAGAAAGAAGCAAGGAGCCATCATGGGCATAAGCCTGTGAGCCTGCTTTTCTCAAGGCTTCTCAGAGCAGCTGTGGGCATAAGCCTCCTTTCCAGGCGGTGTGGCTCTTGGGTGCTCGGCTCCCCCTCACCAGATGATGGGTCTTTGGTGGCCCAAGCGAGTCCAGTGGCAGGGTGATGCCCCACAAAAGACCAATAACTAGGAAGAGGCCCCAGCCCAGGTCAATCCTGGGCCTTCTCACACAGAAGCTGTCTCCCAGCTCAGCCTGGTTCAGTCAGTCCAGCGGGGCTGTGTCCTTGGACTGATGCTCCCTCTTGGCACAGGCCCTTCTCCCTCAGGAAGACATGCAGGGTCTGAATTCTGAAAAGTGAGTCTTTTCCCCAGCCGCCATCTTTGCAATTCCCGTTTCCCAAGGCCACTGCCCACTGCGACTGAAACAAAGATCCTCCAAAGGTTCTCAGATGGAAAATACCCCAGATGATAGAGAAAGAGCTCTGAGTGTGATCATATCTAGGCATTTGGACTGGAAAAACCACAGCATCGTGTCACATAGGGAGGATCAGTTTACTGTGGATTACTAGGCATGCACGGCTGGCTTTGTGTCCTATTTTCAAAGTTACCTCTGATACGGTTAGTGACATCAACAAAAAGACTACAAATTTATCTGAAGTTCATTTTAATTTAAACATTTTTTTTTCACTTGAAAAACAAGAACTGATTCTTTCCTAGAAGTAGAAAATAAATCTAATGGTTTTTCAAGATCCCAGCTATCACCATAGTTCGAACGTTACAAACCAAAGAGAAGAGCAAATGAAATAAAGGAGAGATACCCAGTTGAAGATAAGGGAAAGAATAAAAGGAAACCCAGTGCATGTCCTCCCCTACACTGGCTGGACTCCCTGGGATCAGGGGTGGTCTGGGTAAGGGATACAGAAGGTAAGGATGTCTAGTATTAGAAAGCATATGAAAGAGGAATTAATGACAGCGCCTGCAATCACCATGCTTGCACTCCATTCCCGGAGCCCAGCAGATGGCCTGTCCCACACAGCTGTCCTCAGCAGGACTTCTCATCTCTTGCCCACCTAAGATCTCCTTTGTGTGGTCACGGCATGGTCAGAGGTGCTTTGGGTCAGAATTTTTGTTGTTGTTGTTAGGTGCCGTCGAGTTGGTGTCCGACTCATAGTGACCCTCATAGGGTTTTCAATGGCTGACTGTTTCGGGATTACCTTGGGAGTGGATTGCCAGGCCCTTCTCCCATTTTTGCGGTGCTGGGAATTGAACTCAGGACCTCAGAGACTGCAGCACAACGCTCTACCCACTGAGCCAGCCTGGGAGGCTCGAGGCATTATTATTGTCTCTTATTCTCTGCTCAATAAATACTGGAAATGATGATATATTTGGAGGGCTTAGATTGAGTATCATCATCTTTCATAACTGCTTCCACCTGCCTTCTTCTAACCACTAAGACAGTTGCCCCTGAGTCTTGCTGACTGTATCTGTTGAGGTTCTGTAGAGAAGCAGGACTAATAAGCGATACAGACAAATAGATAGATAGAGATCTGTTATAAGGAAATCGTTCATGTGATTACAGAGGCTGAAAAGTCCTCCATTCTGCCATAGGTAAAGCTAGAGCCATTGAGAGGTGAGGGTGTCGGTCCAGTCCAAGTACAAAGGCCCACGAACCAGCACTGATGGCATGACTAGGTAATCCAAGTTGGAAGACCTAAGAACCAGAAGAGCCAATGTTGTAAATTACAATTCAAGGGCAGGAGAAGACGGGTGTCCCATTCAATCAGGCAGACAGAAAATTCAACCTTCCTTACTTGTTTGTTGTATGGGAGCCTTTAGCAGATTGTGTGATGCCCCCCACCCCGGAGAGAGCCATCTGCTTTACCCAGCCCGTAAGTCAGATGCTAATCTCCTCTGAAAACTCTCCTAGGCACACTCAGAAGCAATGTCCGCCAGACGTCCAGGAACACCAATAGGAGAGCCTAGCTTAGTTGACACTGAAATTAGCCATCGAAATAACTTTAACCACCACTGGAGTGCACACTGGAAAATCCCAGCTCCCAAGGGCAGAGCCGGAATTCAGATCCTGTATGTCTTCCTGAGAGAGAAGGGCCTGTGCCAAGAGGGAGCAGCAATCTAAGGACACCGCCCAGCCGGGCTGACAGAACCAGGGAATAGGGCAGGTCCTGACAACAACAAGTCTGAATAGAAACAGCGAGATGACAGGTACTCTGCCTTAGGTACAAGCTGTAGGCCAGAGACTGTGCTGGGTGCTTTATGTCTTCTTTCAGCTTCAGAAGCGATTTATTCTTATGTATTTTATACGTGAGAACATTGAGGTTAAGAATGGCTAATAAGTGGTGGGGGCTGGGATTTAACTCAGTGGGTAGAGCGCTGCGCTGCAGTCTCTGAGGTCCCGAGTTCAATTCCCAGCACCTCAAAAATGGGAGAAGGGCCTGGCAATCCACTCCCAAGGCAATCCTGAAACAGTCAGCCATTGAAAACTCTATGAATAGCAGAGAAGTAGTGTCAAATATAGTGCTGGAAAATGATTCCTCCATATTGGAATGCATTCAAGAAATGACTGGGGAAGAGCTGCCTCCTCAACGTAGAGTCAACCTTAATGATGAAAAGGGAATAAAGCATTTGGGACCTCCTTTTGCTGAGATAGCATGACTCAAAATGAGAAGAAACACAGAGGCTGCAACACCGGGCTCAAACATCAAAAGATCTTGTGCATGGTACAGTGGTGGGTCGTGTTTTGTTCTGTTGTAATTAGGGTCACGATGAGTTGGATTTGACTCCACAGCACCTTAACTAACATAAACTCAGGGGAAGAACTGGAAGGAAGTGTGCCCTTCTGAGCAGAGATCTTGCCAGGATGCTTAACTGAATGGGACTAGTCCACATCTCAACTTGAAAGCACACAAATGCGTGGTCCCCGTCCCAGGTGCTCCTCTGCTTGGTGAGCACATCCAGGGCCAGCTGGCCCATCCCATTTCCCCACTGTGCTTCCTTGGGAAGGAACTGGCAGCACATGATGTTGAGCAAACTCTTTCAGACAGTTCAACTTCTTCAGTCTGGCAAAACCCAAGCTCGATCTGGCCAGGAACTTCCCAGCTAACCTTGAGATGTGTGTGTTTTTGTGGGGAATAGTACTCCAGATGGTTTAGTTTAGGTTCTCATCAACTGAAGCTTATAGGAAGAGCAAAAGGAGAGGCAAGTCTCTGACCACGTGACTGAGAAGTTATTCTAACTGTTGCCCTCACAAACAAGGAGCGCAATGTTACCAAGGAAGAAACAACCACTCAGAGAGTCCGGTTCATTTATAATGAACTCAAAGAAAAATGCTGAGTCCTCTCTTGGACATTTCTTGCTGCAGTTTTACTCTTTTCCAGCAATCACAGGAGAGCTTTGGCTTGTCTTTTTTATTTTTTCTTTAGCATTTGAAAAATCACCCATTTATGGAATGCCAATTTTGGCATCCTCCACGTGTCTGCCAGTTTGCCTTACTGTGGGGGCTTGCGTGTTGTTGTGATGCCGAAAGCTATGCTATCAGTATTACAAATACCAACAGGGTCATCCATAGTGGACAGATTTCAGCTGAGCTTTCAGACTGAGACAGACTAGGAAGAAGGACATGGCTAACCCACTCCCAAAACATTTAGCCATTGAAAACTCTACGAATAGCAGAGAAACACTGTCAGATATACTGCCAGAAAATCAGACTCCAGGTTGGAAGGCACCAGAAGACAGGTGGAGAAGAATTGCCTCCTCAAAGTAGAGTTGACCTTAATGACAGGAATGGAGTAAAGCCCCAGGGACCTCCATTTGCTGATATGGTACAACTCAAAGTAAGAAGGAAAACCTGTAAATATCCAGTAATAATTGGAACACAGACTGTACATAGTATGAATCTAGGAAAATTAGAAACAATCAAGAGGGAAGTGGAGTACATAAACACTGACATTCTAGGCATCAGTGAGCTAAAATGGACTGGCATGGGCCATTTTGATCAGATAATCATATGGTCTTCTGTACTAGGAAGGATAGAGTAAGGAAAAATGGGATTGCACTCATAATCATCAAAAAAGACATCTGAGATCTGTCCTGAAGTACAATGCTGCCAGTGATAGAATAATATCCACATGCCTGCAAGGAAGGCCAGTTAATATGACTGTTATTCAAATTCATGCACTCACCAGTAAGGCCACAAATAAAGAGAAGGAAGATTTTAACCAGCTTCTGCAATCTGTAATAAATCCAACATACTGATAAATATTGCTTACTGGAATGCAAAAATTAGAAAAAAAGAAGGTGGCTCAGTATTTGGAAAATATGGCCCTAGTGACAGAAATGATGCTGGAGATTGCATGATAGAATTTTGCTAGACCAATGACCTTCTTATTGCAAATACATTTTTTTCACCAACATAAACAGTCACTATACACATGGGATTCACCAGATGGAACTATATTTGTGGAAAGAGATGATGGAGAAGCTCAATATCCAAAGTCAGAACAAGACCAGGTGGTGATTATAGATCAGACCATCTACTGCTCATATGCAGGTGCAAACTGAAACTGAAGAAAATTAGAACAAGTGTGTGAGAGCCAAGATATGACTTTGAGTATATCCCACCTGAGTTCAGAGACCACCTCAAGAATGCATTAGACAGTAATGATTTAAGACCAGACAAGTTGTGGTATGACATCAAAGACATTATTCATAAGGAAAGCAAAAGATTATTTAAAAGACAGGAAAAAAAGAAAAGACCAAATTACATGTTAAAAGTTAAAACTTGCCCTTAAACATTGAGAAGCTATATTAAAAGGAAGACAGGATGAAGTTAAAGAATTAAACAGAAGATTTCAAAGGGCAGCTCGAGAAGACAAAATAAAATACTATAATGACATGTGAAAAGAGCTGGAGACAAAAAAATCAAAAGAGAAGGACACATTCTATTTTCCTCAAACCACTGGAACTGAAGAAAAAATTCAAGTCTTGAGTAGCAATAGTTGAAGATTCTATAGAAAAAATATTAAATGACACAGGAAACATCAAAAGAATGTGGAAGGAATATACAGAGTTTTATACCAAAAATAATTGGTGAATGATCAACCATTTCAAGATTGTATATGATCAGGAATTAATGGTACTGAAGGAAGAAGTAGAAGCTGCCTTGAAGGAACTGGTGAAACACAAGGCTCCAGGAATTGATGGAATACCAGTTAAGATGTTTCACAAACAGACACAGCACTGGAGGTGCTCACTTGTTTATGCTAAGAAATTTGGAAAACAGCTACCTGGCCAACTGGCTGGAAGAGATCCATATCTGTGCCTATTCTCAAGAAAGGGTATCAAACTGAATGTGGAAATTATCAAACAATACCAATAGTATTACATGCAAGTAAAATTTTGCTAAAAATCATTCAAAAGCAACTGCAACGGTATATAGACAGGGAGCGGCCATAAAATCAAGCCAGATTCAGAAGAAAGCATGGAACCAGGGACATCTTTGCTGATGTCAGATGGAGATTAGCCAAAAGCAGAGAATACCAGAAAGATGTCTATGTTTTATTGACTACACAAAGGCATTTGACTGTGTGGATCACAACAAGTTATAAATAACATTGCAAAGAATGGGAATACCAGATCACTTAATTGTACTTATGAGGAATCTATATATGGACCAGGAGGCAGTTGTTCAAACAGAACAAGGAAATATTGCCTGGTTTAAAGTTCAGAAAAGTGTATGTTGGCTGTATTCTTTCACTGTGCCTCTTCAGTCTCTATGCTGAGCAAATAAACGGAGAAACTAGATTTTATGAAGAAGAATGTGGGGGCTGGGCATGGTGGCGCACGCCTGTAGTCCCAGCGGCTCGGGAGGCGGAGGCAGGAGGATCGCAAGTTCGAGACCAGAGGCAGTCTGCGTAACTTAGCAAGACCCTGTCTCAAAAAGTAAAAAAAAAAAAAAAAAA